>CAJQUW010002502.1:0-16370 GCA_907163375.1 Prostheceraeus crozeri | reverse complement strand
TTTTTCATGAGTTTTTTCCTATTTCCTGAGATTGAGTCAAAAACTAAAATTCTTTTACAACTGATTGGAATTTTTGTCGACAAATGGTACGGCTGATCTGATAAATCGAATAAACAGAATCATACTATATTAGCAACGACCTTGAAATGATGTTAAACAAATGTGTGTTATCTGCATAAAAAGATGTCTATGTTAATAATAAACCACCAACATTTTTACCCGTCAAAATGCTATGAGACTACACAATATTGTCGCTTAATGCTATAATCGATCTACTGGAAAAAATTATACCTTCTATCTATTTTATCACATCTTATGATGAATTAAAATGAGAATTGTATGATGAATGTAAAATGGGTTCTGTTATATGTTAGAGTTAGATGCGAGATCTTGGGAAGCCTATATGAATCATGAGGCAAAGAGAAAACACTCAGGTACTTGAGGTTGGAAAACACAGAACAATGGACACTACAACATCAGAAATGTCATTAAAGTTGGTGCGGCAATGTATCAGAAATCGGACAGTTAGGTGCGATTACATCAGGAAATTCAAGCACGGACAAAGTAATATAATGTAAAATTGCATGAGATGCACATCTATATGTCAAATACGATAACCAATGCAAATTGTGTTCGACTGTACTTAAAGCAAAAGGATTTATTGAACGAACCATCGCTAGAAATCGTTCACATTTCAATTCCCACACCCTCTTGCAACAATGCCTTCCGAACAATTTGAAATTAACATGCAGGAAATTGGTCTCTCCAATCCTCGCAAAATACAGGAATGCAGGCGAAGTCGGTAATATCAACACCTTTGCTACCAGGGTGAACGGCTATCCATTCTGCTATATCAGAGCGAACGGATGTGCTTGAATTCCCAACATTTGAATTTGCAGTTTTTTCGTACAGCATATGCGCAAAGGGATATTCCATCAGAGCATCGACATGAATGAAAAGTCTGCGTTAGGAATAAATATCATTGATAAAAACGGATGCAAGAAAATAAAGTTAACTTGCATTCGCATTGCAATTTACTTAGCAGCCCTCATCTTGAAAATATTCACAAATTTAAAATGTGCCCGTTGCGTTCAAAGAATATATTATGTAAATCTTGGATGTTCAAGGAAATTATAGCAACCTCAAAAGCACGAGTCTCTGAAAGTTAGTCAAATGCAGTTCTGTATCCAGCAGAAAAATTGTTTCCAACTTTCTGTGTTTCATGTTTGATATTTAGCACATCCGGCATAAATCGGTTAATTAGGTGAATTCGCACAATATAATGTCGTGTTGCTGTATGTTACATTATCTCGCGCTACTTTTCATAAGCAATCAACACACAGATTACACAGGAAAGTGCAAATTATGTAATCAGATATTGAGTCTAACATTCAATCATCAATACAACTAAGACTTCAATGAAGTGCTTCAAGACATCATTTGTTGGCGAGGTTAATAATTCATATCCCTAAAGTACACAGAAACAGCATTATGATGTATTTCTCATCATTTTGCTTTTAAACATGTGTTTTAAATAAGAGATGTCAGCAATGCAAAATCATGCCAAACCACATGTGTGAATTGTGTGGAAAAGATTCAACTCGGTGCGAACTAAGTATAGGCGTAAACGCTTCAAGTTCCAACTCCATCCACTTTTCTGAAGCTCTGAAATGAACTGTTGATACGGAGTTTACTGGAAGGCAATGTCCTGAACCATTGTAACAACAAATAGGGCGGATGCGCATTGCAGGAAATCACTTAAGTTGAAGGATAGAATGTAAGAGTCCTTATTCGCATGCTGCGCCTGCTCATCATTACGAAATTCATAGTGCCAGTGTATATGAACAGTATGTATTCATGAAAAATGAATACCACATGAAAGATGTTGAGGTGCTGACCCAATCAAACACCATCAGAGGACCATAACCAAGTTAGTCTTCGCAATGGAGACGAGGAAGATTACATCCAAATTTCCCAGGAATATCGTCAAGCGGATCTGTAGAGTTATGATCCCTTCTTTGTTATTACAATTAGAAAACGATGGAAAGGATAGGCTAAGACGTTATCAGGTAAGTAGCTCTGTTCTCTGAGGGCGTGTTCCTCTATACGAATCCGAAAACACTTCGTGTTACGGAATGTCTACAATTTCAGTCTTTCAAAATAACGGCTTATCCTGTTGACCCAAACGCAGGCGGAAACAAGTGCTCAACCACATGATACAAAAACAATTAGATGTTAAGGTAGCACTTTGAGATTAGTTGCTTGCAACCTCTCTTTGCCTTAGGAAGTAAGAATATTCTTAATTCAAAATGCGATGAAAACCCGACTTGATATGAAATACAACTTGTGATCTAAGCCAATGCCTGTTCGAAAATATTTTAATTAGCCGTCTCCAAATAGGTTTTGCAGACCTCTTCAAAAGGACGTGTTGTTTCCTTTACCATTTGCCAGCTTCCGTCATCTACAATTCTCCTACGATGATGAACATCATCCAGTAGCCATTTAATCGGAATATAATGCTTACTATTAAATTATTATGAAGTACGTCCCTAATGAGGTGATGGACGTTCTCTAACGCACGTGTCACCTTGCAATGTTACTTTAGCATTAGATTAATCAGTTCTGTAAAAGAGCAACTCATGGAGCTTTCTCGTGGGATACGGATTAAATTGATCAGCTTTGGCCCAACTAACTGGCCAAAAATGGAAATCTTCAGATTGTAATATAATCATTCTTGCTGTAATATACTAATACCTCGATTTCAAACCCTGCCGTATCCCGTTCAAAAAGACGTCTACTAATGTACGACTACGATGCTGATAGTGGAAATAGAAGTCGGACCAATGGTCACCGAGGATAAAGGAATTCCCACTGGAACTTCTGGATACACGGAAACCGATGAATCAAACGGTGGAAAAGTGGAGGTAAATGATAGAACCTACAAGGGATTACAAGGGAACTCTTGCTCCTCGCACCTGAGGCTCACACATGGTGGACACGTGGCAAGTGCATGAAGACGGAACCAATAGATTTTACAATATTGACAGTCTTTTTCATCTTTCTCTTGCCTCAAGTAATGTCCCTATCGCTCTTTCTCTTTTTCATTACTCTGTCCTTCCTCCCTAAACTGTGCAAGTGATGTCATGACCAGATAATACTGACATTGTATAGATTTAGAGGACCTACGTGTGGGCATAGTGACATCTATGAAATTATATGCACGTTTGTTTGTTACCCAGCAAACTGTTCCTTAATCAGCCTACACTTCTAATGACTTTTGTAATTGGAGAAATTTCATGAAAAAAATCCACGAACTAGTTTCGCCGCGAGCTTGTTTTGATTCTTCTGCAATGTACATTCGGCCAGTCAACTACAGAAGTGCTGCGACCTACTGAAAAACCTTAAATGGCGATAGGATGTTTGATCTCCTGAGAGTCGAGAAGTTCTTTCTATGCAATTACTCATTACTTTATAAAGTAGGAATTGATTGGACAAAAGCTTACTACTCTTTGAATTACTTTAAAGTTTAGGACTGAGGCTGCTCTTTTTTCATATGCGTTATGGCTCGCGTCCTCTACTGGCGTTCTGCGCCACCCTTATCCTACACATCCAGGCGACCACCTTGTCATGGGCTACTTGGTTCCGTACTTTCGACCAACATACTGTTGCGTCGGACAGATGTCACATGCGGCAGTAGGTGTTGGGGCTCAGTTGATCTCGTGCTAGGATCCGGAGGTCGAGGTTCTTGTACCCCGTTTGACAGACCAGTGCTTGCTAAACTTGGTCCTGACTAACGAAGGTCATGAAAGAATACAAGTTGGATCCCCCTCTCTCTAGGACATACCGACTCAAATGCATGAGCGACATTGCCGTGTAGGGCGGAGTCGAACGAGGCGTTTCACTTCTGCTTTGCGGCGAGAATGCCTCCGTTGCGAGTTAAGGTTAGTACAGACCCGCTCCAACGAAAATGCTTGGACCAATCATATGTGTCATGACACCCGGGTTCGAGAGAAGCTTTTCTTCACGATGACAGCAAGCTGCCGTTCGCAGGCGCTTTCGGACATGCCAAAGAGTATGCGCGTAGTCCGAAAGAAAGCTCACTTTTCTGTCAAGGATCTGTTTCTAGTATGCAGCATTCCAACGTTCGTCTAGACCGAGTGATCGTTCTTCAAGTACATAGCCAAACATACACGTAAGCATAACGTTCCGGCAACAGCCCGACGCGATGAATCGTTGAGGGTCTGATACAGCTTGTTGCATTAAATGACACTGCCCTGCCAGAGAGAAAGTTTGCCATTTTGTATGAAGATGGGTCACTTTTCAAAAGTTGTTAGCAGTGACTACGACGTCAGTCATGTACAGTACGCTTCGAGTCCAAGTCGTTCTAACTGGTCAGTCAGGGGTAGAGGCGTTTGTTAGAATCTGTCGTTTTGAGTGAATGAACTCACGTGGGCAGATGAAGATACCACTGTTTGTGCCATCACAACTTTGCAATTTGTGTAATTCCTAATACGATGAGCAGTTAATCGCGTTTGCATGTGCAGAGCAGTTTCTAGGAGTTTTGGATAGCCGGTTGTGGCATTACATCTTTCCCATCAAGTTCTGTCAACGTTTTGGTCTCGAAGAGATTCAGGATGCGCTTATCAAGTGTGCCTCAGATGTGTTCACTAATCACGGCGACACAGAGATCAAGTGATGGGCAAGCTAGACATTTTTGGCCCTTCTGCTGACGGCAAAGAGAGTCTGCCATTACCTTCGTTTGTTGTCTCATGAGAGCGCAGAAGTAAGTTAGGGTGCCTTGATTAGCCGCTTTCATGAATAAGAACGCTCTTTTGGGAATTTATTTCCAGGCGCTGACCTTGAATGTCAACATGACTGCATGCCATGTATTCGTCGGCCCTCTCGCCGACAATTGATCCACCACATGTCTTCATGTGTTCTACAAATTCTCTCTGTCAGACGAGTTGAGTAGTCCCACAGCTCGGTTTCTCATGTGATCTGATCTTCTTGCAAATTTCCAAGTGATTCGTGCTCTTCTCACTTCCTGATTCTCAGCCCAGATGTCGTTGCTCTAGGAAGCATCAAGGCTACCTCACAAAGTTCGTGTACATCGGTGATAGACCTGTGCGGCAAGTCATAGCGCCAAAATCCTTTTCGCATCCGGCCACCGGATTGTGCGTGAAGGTATACTGCTGCGAGGTCATTGAGAGAGTTGAGCGCATCTGAGAGGAATTCCACTGGTATAGTACAGGAACGGAACGGGCAGCTGTAGAGTAAGTGCTTGAATAGCGAAGCCGTGAATCAAGCTGTCGTTGTTGATGGTATCAGCTCCCAAAGATTTGAGGACGCATACTCGCACTTCCCCTTGGTAAGCGAGAGCTTCTTGACTTTTTGTTCAAAGCTCGACTTTGTCAGAGGATACTTGCTATACTATCCACTTAGGGCTCCCATCGCCATAAAAAAGAGTCGGTGAGGATTTGACTACGTTCATAGTACCTGACAGTTTGATTTCCGCTTCCCAAGCACAATGCCCTTACGGGTTGGCCTCATGTCATAACTGGCGTTTCCAGGCATCCGTCAGCCTGTCCAAGATTCTGTAGCGAGTATTGACGTTGTTGTATACTAACCTGTGATGACGTTTTGGTCCACTGGACTCATTCTATCTCGATAATCCACAACCAGAGATTAAGGGCAGTGCTAGAAGAACCGACTTGAATGTACCACCAATAATGTGAAGCTGTAATGAAGCCAAGTGCATTTCTACACGGTTGTCAGCAAGATCACAATACTTCGGACAACGCTCTATGACTCAGCCATGGCATCCAAGCCTCATGTGCAAAGGTCGAGGCAGGCTGGACCCAGTCCCCCCCGCCCCAACGTCATTCCACTGAGCTTCGCCCGAACAATGGCGTGCTTTCGGTTTTTACCGCAAAACACATTCAAAATATTTCAACACTTGGTAAGACACCTCTGCGGTGTTTTGTTAAGTTCTCCACCGTTTTCACGTTGGTCTCAGGTAGCTCAAGTGACTTTTGACAGAATGAAGCTACTTATTAAGTCAAAGTTCTGCCCTAGCACCTTGTGATAGCCAATCTGCCAGTCATTGTGTCCGACTGATGCCCTCACAATGTTGGACTAGGAGCTACGCTCTCGTATTATTTGATCCACATTTTGGAAAGAGAACAGTTTTGAATATGCATCCCAAAGAGGCTCACAGCATCAGAAACAGAAGTTGTTATCCCACAACTGAGAAGGAAAGTCCTTGCGGCTAGTTTTGGGCCCCTGCGAGAGATGGAGACCCGTACCTTTTTAGGAAGAAAGTTTGTGCTTGAAACTGACCCCCCTGAACCGCTTCGCGATCGATTTTTCTCAAGATAACGGGTTTTGACCGAATGAGTTTTGCGACTAGCTTCGCTGGGCCATTCAAGACTCATAGGGTTCAATCTTTCGATGTGCAATATAAGCGAGGTTGTGATAAACACAATTCCCGATTACAGCTCTCTTAGTTATTCCGATTGAGTGACCATGGTTACTTGCTATCGGCAATGATCAGGATGCAAGGGACTTAGCTATAGTTCAGTATCCATGGTCAGTAAAAAATTTCCAAGATGCGTGCGAGTCATGTCCCAGCATCTGTCCTAGGATAAGAAATTTTCATTGAAAACATGTTGGCCAAGCAAGAAGAACTGCCTACCGAATTTTGCAGCCCTATTTTCTGATTCGAGCCTTGAAACTCCTCCATTCACCAGCAATTTCAAAGTTATGCGAGGAAGAAGAGTAGTAGCTCCATTTTCTAGCTAGAGAACCGATTTGATTGACTTAGCACATGAATCTCCACATGGGTTATTCCCGAAACCAAGACGAGACTCAGGTCTATGTATATTAGGGTGGGCCAGGACCTAGACAATGCCCCCATCCCCGAAGAAAAGATTAGGAACTAGCAGTGATTTGCCAGGGGTATGGCAAGCAAAACTTTCAAAAGTGGTCCGCCACCTTCAAAACGAAAAACTTTCATTTTTTTTATTTCTTTTTCTTTTTTGTCTCTATGTTCTAGTCTTTCATATTATTTTTCTTTTTTTTAATCTTTTTTTTTTCTATATATTTTTTTTATTCATTTATCTTTTTTATCCTATTTTTATTTTGTCTTTTATTATTTTTTTTTTTATTTTTTTTAAAATTTCTTATTTCTTTCGTATTTTTTATTTGTTTTTTCTTTTTATAATTACTTAATTTATTTTTTTCTATTTCTAAATTTTATCTTTCTATTATTTTATCTTACTTTTTTTTTTCTTTTTTTTCTTCTGCCTCTTCCAGAGTTTCCGTGGAAGCGTGGTGTGTCAATTGAACATTAAAGGTGTCCCAATCGTACTACTTGCCTTCAATAACTAAGATATGCAATTGAGTTGTGATATGATCTCCCCCTAAATGGCCTGAAGTTTCCTTTGCCGTCGTACATGTTGAAACTGATAAAGTCATTGATAGTTTTGGATGGTATTTTTTCGAGGGAAGGCATTTTCCAGAAGAGCTGTTAAGTCCGACCATTGGTGCTCCGTTAACATCCATCATCGTTTTCTCTGATTTTCTGTGTCAAGAGAAATTATTGTCCACATTCGCGCACTCGCCCCAGTTTATCAATCCTGAGTCCAATGCCGTCGTAGAGAGATTTAAACCGCACACCTGGCTGAACAGATTCGAGTTGGCTTTGTTTCCAGAAGACATCCCAGTACCTCAGTACATTCGTCAGTTCTTTTTACCTACCGATCCTCGCCACACTCAACAACTCTTCAGTCTCCCACGTTTTCGTCTTCACAATAGGGAAATGGAACACAGCTCCCGTTCACTAGTTCATGAGAAACCCAAGAAGACCTGTTCGATTCGAAAGAGCCATTCAGGACAGGTGACCGAGTCTGTGTGAAGCATCCGAGATCACGGAGAGATACAAGCGTGGTTTAAAAGTCTCAAGAAACATTGGCAGTCGGTCTGACATTCTCCGATGCATGGCCGCCAGAAGGTGGCACACGAAGCATCGTGGTGACTGATCGATCGAACAGCAGGGATGGAAGAAGAATGCGAGCTACCGGATTGTTCCGCGCGTTATAAAGTGTATGAGTGTGTAGTGTGAATTAAGGAAGTGCGTGGTGCCGGCGAACGTTGTGCAAGACGAGAATGGAGGAAGGTCGACAAAGTACACAGAAGCCGAAGACAAAGTGCGAAACGAGAACTTTATCTACTACTAGCTGTGGTTGTGATCGAAGTGTCTGAACCATTTTTGGTAAACAGGATGGTGTACACGTGAAGTCCGTATAATCAAATCTTTTACGCTCTAGCGTTAATGGCAGCGCTGTTTGACATATGCTGACACATTTGACATTTGTTTTGTTATTCTACAGGAGGGAATTATGTGGTCATAGTGAAATCCTATGACATTATATTTGCACCGTTTGTCTTGTTCACAGCAAACTGTTCCTTAAAACCTAACTTCTAATGAAACTTTGTTATCTATGGAGGAAAATCCTTTATGAAAAATACACATGAAACTAGCTTTTCGAACCACGAAGTCGCTTGTTTTGATTCTCTGACATGTACATACGGCACCAGTCAATACTGATGTGCCTGCGACCCTCACTAGAGAAACATATCACAACTAACACCCCAGAAAACATGTTACAACCAGCAGCTTAATCTAACTAGTTAAACCCCGCAGCATATAAAAAAAAGCAGCGAAGCAACTAGGGTTGAACACATCTGTGCAGCCCAAAACTGCAACTCTGCGCACACTACTGGGAAACATTCTTAGGAGGAATGTTGGGCTTACAACACTCTTGTGCGTTTCCATTTATAAAGCGATACGATTTTGAACAAAATGTGTCTTTTAGCTGTAACATGGTAACTATCCAACCGATTTTATAACTTTTTTTAGAATGATCGTTGAAACATAGGCAATCATGCAATATTATCAGTTATCACATATAACTGACATAAGTTACTTTTGTTTAGTGCTTTAAGTCTACAAATGTACAAAATCAATGTCCAAATTCTGGGTGATTTGACTTCAAGGGACTTTTTGTAATATAATGATTTGAATTCACCGCAAACAATGATCCAGTTTGAGTGTAAAAATGTCTATTTCTCACTTTCCACTGAAAAGTCGATTATATATTTAAAAAATTGACTCAAAGTACGTGCTTTAAAATATCATACCACAATGGTGTAATTCGATCGTCAACCAAAATGTGATTCGGTC
The DNA here is from genome assembly GCA_907163375.1 of Prostheceraeus crozeri. Lineage (NCBI taxonomy): Eukaryota > Metazoa > Platyhelminthes > Polycladida > Euryleptidae > Prostheceraeus > Prostheceraeus crozeri. The sequence continues at coordinate 7,126 of CAJQUW010002502.1, read as the reverse complement.
GCCATAATATAAATATATATGTTACCTTATTTTTTTTTTATTTCAATGCTCAAATCGATTCACAGGAACTATCTACAATAATTGGTTCATATACAGCCTTTGTTACATGATCATATGACGTTTAGGAGGAATCTTCAGAAAGTGATAAATATTGCATACCACAAATGTAATCTCGTTCGCATCGATAACTCAATCGATTATTGTATGAAATACGCATATTTGTGGTTCTTATTATCTCATTTTCGTGTATCAGCATCAAAAAACTGACATAGAAAAGTGGCTTTGGAAACTAAATATTTTTAAACTTTATTTATTTGTCCATCGGAAATCGTAACCTTTAAAATGGAAAGCCATCTTAAGCCTGTCGGAAAGCGTTAAAATCAGCGCTTTCGATCAACATCTCCTGCTTTTTCAATGTTCTCCGGTAATACCGGTTAACAACCTGTTGAATTTATCAGGCGACTGTTTTCTAAATGCTGGGTACTTGCCTGATTGATTACTGAGACATTATGCACGGAAAATAGAAAGTTATGTACGCACGTTTTGAATTTTGAGTAACTCTCTGATGTTCCATTATATACATGTACAAAAAAGTACGCTGGAAGGTTCTCAGAATGTAAATTTATTTACAGTTTTCATACTTTCGATCGAAGAATTTCGGGTTGTAAATTTCTATTTTCTTGTCTGTGTAATGCGATTGCATTTGGCGTTAAATATCTTGATTCCAATAGCTTTGTGTATGTTGGGTCAGATGAACTTAACTGGATCATGACCATAGATCGCATAAGCGTGATAACTACCGGGTGTCCATAAAGTCAGGAACCATAGGGATTAAACAGAAAATGCGACTAATATCAAGATAAAAGCATTATTATGTGACCAAGAAATGCGCTGTAATATAAAACCCAACAAGTGAAAACATCTTTTCGAATACTTGCAATTTCACAAGTGTTCAGAGTGTTCACCATGAACACCGTCACATTACTAAAATTGGACTGAAATCTTGTGCTGCACATTTTGCATCATATTCACATTTTTGGACTTCGCAATATGCTCCCAGGATTCGTTCTTCCAAGTAAACTAAATCCCGCATTCTGATTTGGTACATACTTGATTATCTGAGCAAAGTCGGGACTCCTTGAAGCCCATTCATCTGTTCCTCTACGACCAATCCAACTATCAAATGTTTCGTTAAGTCAATTTCTATCCTTGATGGCGATGTAATAGTGGGGAGCAGCTCCATCTTGTTGAGGCCAATAGATTTACATCCAATTTCATCAAGTTCAACTGTTAGCTGCTCTTGCAACATTTTCATGCGTCAGCGCTTGCATTGTCTCAAGAACCACGCAGCAATGTCAACTTTGGCGAACCTTGAACGTTGACACCACGCATCATGTGAGATTTGACTTGGCGCCAATACCGAATATTTTGCTTGTTTATCTCGCTCGATACATGAAAACTTCACCAAAGTGAAGAGCGGCAATCGAGTTCAATCGCTGTTGCTATCACATGTGACATAAATGATCAATAACTTAAGGACTTTAAAGACATTGTACTTTAACGCGATCTCGTGTCACAGTGTTAACAACAGTGATTTCAAGTGTCACAATGCTCATGGTGAACATCTGCAAATTTCAAGTACTGGGAAAGATGATATCTACTAATTGATTGCCAAGAATGCATTCCTTGGTTCCATAATAGTGCGGCATATGATAATGCGGTGCATAATGATATTGGTCATCATTTCCCATGGTTCCAGACTTCATGGACACCCGGTAGTATAAATATTATGACGTTTAACCGCTAATTTAGATTATGAAGATCTAATTATGGAAACACGTTCTATCTTAGCTTAGAGCTTACTCAACATTTCATCTGCACTAAACCAACTTTGCATTGATATCATCCCTTTTTTTACTTATAATAATGTTTACAATCACTTACAGTGATGCTTCGATTTGATGATCGATACCAATGATAGGTAGTATGACTGAAGTGAACAGATGGACTCTTGGTAATACTGTGACCATGGTTTCCCTTATTTGCTGCTGACACTCGCTGTCTGATCTTAAACAGCGACCTAAATGTTCATATCTGCGCAGACGTGTAATTATCCATGGGTCCTGCTCACCATGCTCTTCTCCGGATCTTGACCATCGACTGTCTCATTGTATCACCAAGCTACGTTCTCAACAACCTCTAACTCAACATTGCAAAGACAGAATGATGTGCTGCTCATCAGCGAAAACGACGTCTAATTCTCACCACTCCAGTATTAATTGACTCCGTCTACATCTTGCCGCGGACTAATCTCCGTAGTCTCGGTGTTCATCTCGACTCAAACCTGTCAATGATACCTGAAATCTCTACACGTCTGACAAGCTGTTTTGCAGCACTGCGACAGATACGATCCATTAAGCGTTCGATCAAACCTGTAATACTATCTCTGATCACCTCCTTGGTTCATTCCCGGTATGACCACTGCTCATCGATCCTGTTCGGCCTTCCCATCTGCGCCCAACGACGACTTCAATCCGCGCTGAATGCTGCCGCCAGACTCCTCTGTAATGCAAGGACAAGTGATGATATCACTCCTCTTCTTGCACTGACTTCGCTTCCTTCAGGGAATTGAGTACCGGTTAATTGTCTTGGTGTTCCGTTGCCGGTCCACGGTACTGCACCAGTCTATCTGGCTGAGGAACTCACCGGTCCGCAGCATCCATAGCAGGAGCAGCCTTCGATCCGCTCTCTGTATTCCTTCAAGCCGACGGAAGACAGTTGGTGCCTTTCCTTCTGCCGCAGTGGTTGTGTGCAACAATCTTCCAACCGAAGTGACCAACCATTCCTCCCCCGTCCTTTCAAACGCTGCCTCTAAGCCTTTATCTTCTCTCTTAGCCCCAATGCTAATTTAGGTCTGGATGTACGTTTTGTAAAGTGGCTTAACAGTACTTGTATGATGGGCCACTACGATATTGTTCTGTGAAAAAAATAAATCAATTTACACCGGAACATCTTCGAACATAGTATTAAGAATGACAAGCAAAAGTAGCACTGAGGATCATTCAAGTTATAAAAATCCTGGAAATGTCCTGGAATTTTCTGACGGAAAAGCCGCGGATTCCCTGTCTAATTTGAATTTTGCCAATTATCTTCTTTCCTTCACCCCTTCCGGCACTTTTAGACCTTTTCTTGCACCCCGGTCAAAAATCACTGGGAGTTGGCTTCGTTTTCATCTCACTTCACAAAGCAGAAAATAATCCTGAAATAACTGCGTAGTGGAATGTATAGCATGCTCAAATATTGCGATTATAAACCTGTTGACTCAACCCGCACCACATTGACCGCCCCAGATAATGAGGACATATACTCCCCATTTCTAGATTATCTAATTCATTTCCTTACTGTATATACATAGCATGGTTCTCCTCCCACCACCACCACCCACCCCACACCACTGCTCCTGGTTTATGCAACGTAAAAAATGCAGCTGCGCAAATTTGGTGTGCCTGCGCAAAAAATGAAAATTTAATCTGTGGCAACACCTCGAAGCATGTCAATAATTACATACTGTAATATCAAATCACTGTTCTATTTTCATAAAATACATTACTTTTCATGCACTACACTATGAATTTCGTAATCAGGTCAGGATGCTGCATCATGCGATAAGGACTCTTACATTCTATCATGTAACTTAAGTGATTTCCTACAATTCGCATCCGGCCTATGTATTTTTACAATGTTTTCAGCGCATTGCCTTGCAGTATATCTCGGTATCAACATTTCATTTCATAGCTTCTGGAAAAGTGATGGAGTTTGAACTTGAAGTCGTTTGCCTTTATATATCGCACACAGTTGAATCTTTTCCACACAATTCACACATGTGATTTGGCATGATTTTGCATTGCTAACATCTCTTATTTAAAACACATGTTTAAAAGCAAAATGAGCGAGAAATACATCATAATGCTGTTTCTGTGCACTTTAGGGATATGCCTTATCAACCTCGCCCAACAGATGATGTCTTGTTAACAGCACTTCATTGAAGTCTTCGTTGCATTGATGATTGAATGTTAGACTCCATATCTGATTACATAATTTGCACTTTCCTGTGTAATCTGTCTGTTGATTGCTTATGAAAAGTAGCGCACGATAATGTAACATACAGCAACATGACATTATATTGTGCGAATTCACCTAATTAACCGATTTATGCCAGATGTGCTAAATATCGAACATGAAACACAGAAAGTTTGAAACAATTTTTCTGCTGCACACAGAACTGCATTTGACTAACTTTCAGAGACTCGTACTTTTGAGGATGCTTTACTCGTAATTTCTTTGAACATCCAAAATTTATCTAATGTATTCTTTCAACGCAATGGGCGCATTTTAGATTTGCGAATATTTTCAAGATGAGGGCTGCTAAGCAAATTGCAATACGAATGCAAGTTAAATCTTCAATGATGTTCAATCTTCTTAGTTTCTTGCATCCCTTTTATGATTGATGTTTATTTTTGTTATATTATATTTTTTATCATTGATTTTTATCAATGATGTTTATTCTTAATGTAGATTTTCATTCAAGTCGATACTCTGATGAAATATCACGTAACGCATGTATTTTCTAACTTTAAATTCAAATGTTGGGAATTTAGCACATCCGTTCGCTCTGATATAGCAGAATGGATAGCCGTTCGCCCTGGTAGTAAAGGTGTTGATAATACCGACTTTGTTCGCATTCGTGTATTTTGCGAGGATTGGAGAGAATTTCCCCCACGTTCATTTCAAAGTGTGCAGAAGGCATTGTTGCAAGAGGATGTCGGAATTGAGATGTGAGCGATTTCTAGTGATGGCTTGTTTGTAAATCCTTTTGCTTATCTACTGTCGAACACATTTTGTATTGGCTATCGTATTTGAGAAATAGATGTGCATCTCGTGAAATTTTACATTATATTACTTTGTCCATGCCTGTATTTCATGATGTAATCGTACGGATCAGTCCGATTTCTGATACATTGCCGCACCCACTTTAATTACATTTATGATGTTGTAGTGTCCATTGCTTTGTGCTTAGCAACCTCAAGTACTTTTCTTCTCCGTGCCAGCTTTCCTGGTAAGATCAGTACTACAGCCCTGCCTAGACCGATTATTGAACGTCTTATACAATGGAAAACGTTTAATCAAAATGTTTAAGTTTCAATTTGCGAGTCCGCTTTATTTCATATGCAATTTCCAGATTGCTTTATGATGTATACTTCGAACTCTGCCAAAGAAATAAAGCGGCCCACCCATACAAAAAATGATGACGAGAACATCGAAAGTCAGCTGCTTATGAAAAATCCCACCTCTTATTAGCATTTCTTTGTTGAGCTCCTGTTTTCTGCTCAAAATCGGCTTGCTGGAAAGTGATATGTTAAAATGTTTACTCCAACTAATGTTTCACGCCTGTAGCGGATCAGATTCTTTGTGAAAGTATTCGTCTGATAATTCCACATTTCCTCTCCGACAGGTAAGCTGTGGCTTTGTCATGGGGAACAGAATTCAGCAAGAATCTGCATGATAAACTGCGAGGACAGCCTCATGTACGATTTAAGCTGTGAGGTAAGTTTGTCTGGTTGGAGGTATGAGAATTCATTAATTATTAAATTCACCTTAGCTTGGAAATACCAGAGCTTTTATGACAAAGAATCATAAGTGTCATATTATTTAATGATTCTTTTTTATTTTAGGGTAAATCCATTTTATATAACAACATTTTTCAAAAAATGTCTTCCTTTTGTAAAATCCTTCGTTTAGAAATGATGTTTTTACTTTCCTTACACGACAAAAGACATCATTTGTGAGTCTAGTTGTTGCATCAATAGAAATCAACTATGGATCATCACAATGATCCATGGTGAATTTAAGAAAATGTCAGGTATTCTTTCGGCCAGACTTTTTGATTTTGTCAAAATTTCAATTTGTTGCTGAAACCACATTTTTATCCGGATCTCATGAAAACTCACAGAATTATCAAGAACCATAATGTAATCAAGCAAGCGAAATTTGATTTGAAAAGACAATGATTATCATTTTCAAAATCTTGTAAAACGGCCAAAATCTCCATCTGACCGAGACCACAAAATTAAAGGTCAGAAGACACCTGGTAATGTGTAGTGCAAATACAACAGTTGTACAAATACTCATTTGGTGTGGTCGCTACTATGATTTTCGGATTCAGCGTGAAAATTGACTATATATGCAAATTTGCAAAGAAAACAAAATTGCAAAGTTGAAACACAACAAAAAACTTAGCCAGAAAATGTTGTTGGTCTATAATAATTGGATTTACCTTTATATCCAAATTTCTTTCAGTTCTTAATGAGTACCCCGCACTATGTTGTCTACAATGCCGTACATCTCAGCAGTGAAATTGTCCAGTTAACTCGATAGACATTTTGCCTTGCAGTTTGATTCTCGGATCATGTGCGCAGCTGGACTGAGTCCTGAAATTGTTCTTCTGGGATCACTGTCAATGAATCTTTACGCCTTCTCCACGGAGACTAAGTAAGTAGTGATTGAACAGATCGCTGCATAATCTTTTTTCAGTCGTTTCATTAATTTCTAATAATAATGACACTATTTTCATTTCTGTATGTAGTGATCGCATGTATAGATCTTCTTTGATAAGATGGATACGACATTATGTAAGCAATAATTAATAATGTCAAATTGGGAATGTTAAAGACACAAAGAAAACGCGTGTATTCCGTATATGTGAATTAGATATCTTTACATGTAAATTATCTTTACATGTAAGATATCTTTAATTGCTTATGCATATTAGCTCAGTAAAGTTCAGCACAGCTCGTTCTTGGTTATTTCAGGGAGAAGATTTGGCAAACACGCCTACACGATTCCATAATGGACCTCTGTATCGCATTCTGTGAAGACCGGAAACAGAAACAAAGTGTTTTGCAGCCTCGCTGCGGACACCATTGCGATCTTGCGGTGAGATCTTGGATCGTGTTTTCAATCAGTCAGTTGTTATATTGGCTTCAAATATGATGGTCTAGGATGCAGTTTGAGAATAACTACCTTGTGAAACTTTTGAATTAGGTGTGGTAATCAAACATCTGCATGA
>CAJQUW010002501.1:0-95448 GCA_907163375.1 Prostheceraeus crozeri | reverse complement strand
ATGAACAATTCACGAAATCTTCAACTCTTCCCAAATGGGACTGTACAGATTCTCGGCGCCCTTTCTCATTCATCGGCGCAGTCAATGCGCTTAGAGCTACAAAGACTACTACGTCGGATATGGAAGAGGGAGAGGTGTGTGATGTCGAATCTGACTGTGGACAATATGGTGATCTCTACTCAATTGAGTGACAGTCTATCATTTTTGAAGATTCGTACCAGCAGTTACAATTTGTGTTATGAACCCGAACTTTTTCCTGCAGCTCTCATTAGCTGTTGGTTACCTGTGCATGTGGCAATCTTTCATAATAGTAAAGTGATCATTACTGGACTAAAATCTCATGTACAAGCAAATATGATCCTAGACTATCTCATCGAGTATGTACGTACCCAGCGGATTGTAAAATAAAAAACAATTTTTCCAACATGATGTTTTTATTTCAAATCATGATAGAACTTACAAATCATTTTTTCATTAGAGGATGGATTACATGAAAAGTTTTGAATAATAGATGCAAATCGAGATACATGTAAACGTTTTAAGATGAAGTACAGTACAAAAGCACCACACGTTGATGAAAGTGGATGTTGTAGTATGCGTTCATTTCGCTGATATTGACGCGTATGTTTTCTCAACCACTGCTGTGTTGGTATATTTGGAGGTTGAGCAAGAGAGTCAAATAGTTCACCACGTCGGTCTTCTCCAATAAAGATCGCTTTCCAATGCTCACCGCCTAAATTCTGCGAATGAGTGTTTAGCACAATAAAGATGGGATAGTGATTTACTGCAGGTGGTAAGGTATCGAGTGAATAGACATTATCGAAAGATTTCAACGTCGCTTCGTCTGCATTACGCTGCACTTTAGTCTTAATATCGTCAGCAGTCAACCAACTCATTAACGATTATACTGAAGAATCACGTCACGATACTTTGTAATTTCAATATTTGAATCGAAGACTGCATAAATTAATACATTGATCGTCTCAGGTAGTGTTCTTTTGAACGTCAAATCCAAACGAATATTATGAGGCACGTTCGCTTGACGATAGGGTGCACTAATATCGCTGTCAGCAGTCAAATCAAATGCATAAATAGTATATCCACTCTTAAACTCTTTCATAGTCAGTCCGTTGGTGTCATCCGTATTGTAAAAGCCAAAGACATCCATAAAATCAACATAACTGCGCATAAATTGATCCGAAGCAAAATCTGGTTTGTAGGGTGGACCAGGATGACTCACACCATTTACACGTAAAGCAATTTCACTTAACTGATTGTGTTTAAAATTGAAAGGATTCTTCTTTATATTACCATTAAATGCATCATTTTCAACCATTGCCACCATGAGGAGCTTCGGTGCTTCCGATGGAAAGAGGCCATCTTTAATGAAACTCTTTTGATCTTTCGGAATTGTAAAGGTGAGAAGCTTTGTATGCTGAACGGGGTAAATGGCATTTTGGCGGTTAAGGCCTTCAGCATGCCCTCTAATGACACTTGGATTCGGTACTACTCGACGAATGTAAAGTTCAATATCTTCCACATGAATTCTAAAATTGTCAACTTTAGCAAATGCATTCAGCGCAAATTCAGGCTTATTCAATGTCAGCTTGAGTCGCATGCTGGTATTACAGAGTAAAAACTTTGACTGTCTAAAGAAGTCTAAATTCAGCGGACCACATAGCTGACATACTTTACGATCTTTAATCATAGCAGATCGCTTTACAAAGCCACTGTTTGTTTCAACATCAAATTTTCCTGCTTCATCTCTATACCATCCCATGGCTTCCATATGACTTTTTTGTGCTGCTGGATGAAACTGTGATACATGATTGAAATATGATTTATAGGGATAATCGCTTTGACCACCTTCCACCTGCTGCTCTCCAATCGTTAGAGAAACATCACGAAGTAATGTAGTCAATGGTAAATTGTTCAGTCCAACTTTATGTGCATCGTCAATAGCAGTTCCATCTGCTTGCTGAATTCTAAACCTCAAATCAAGCATCGCATAACTCAAATCTATGTAGTCATCACTACCACCAGGAATAACAAATTCAATGGGACCAGCATTCTCAGCTGTTCGAGGATGATAATCTACAATACTTGAACTAAGAATATCTGTCTGCATGGCTTGTTGATCGAACAAACAAAAACTGGAAGTTTTACACTCCATGATTAGAAGTTATAGCAGCGTCGTCGTTTAGCGCCTGATGAATGATTAGAGCCTCTACGACGTTTGCGTGAATGCCTTTTGACTGAAGATCGCACCTTACCAGCTCCGCGATGTTTCCTCCTTCCTTTATTCATTCGTTTAGGTGATTTCTTTCCTTGAGTAACACCAGCAAAGGTCTGCTTCAATGTTTTTAAACCGCGTTCCTTCCCACGATTCAACAAACTGCTCTTAAAACTTCTACCTCTGGAAAGATCACTAGCAACATCACCAGCAAAGCCAACGGCATTACTTAAAACATTTCGTTTTAAAGATCTACCAACATTGGATATGAGAGGTGCTACAACAGATTTCAGTGCACCAAGTATGCTACCTCCACGTTGGCGGCGAGCGCCGATGTAAATTTGTCCTCCGCCACTTACATAGGAGGGTCGTGAATAAAATGAGGCAGTTGGATTCATAGCTCAAACCCTAAACATTGTTAGTTACAACTTTGCATGAATCACTGTCGATCACTTAGATGAAAGATGTCGGCACGACGCATCCAAGAGTTCATACTTGAAGGATAACCAGTCCATTTAACAAGACACCATTCTTCACCTTGCCGTTTTTTACATCGAATGATTTTCTCTACCAAATATGTTTCACTTTCAGTGACTACCTCAATCTCATCGCGGTAAAAGCTACCCTCAATTTCTTCATTATTGCAATCTTTCAACTTGTAGGTGGTCGGAGAGTCTTTTTGATTAATCCTTGATACTGTAAATACCTCCTCTGTCCAATTCGGAAGGTACCCTTTAGCAAAAACACTTTTCACTTTTGAGATACGAACTTTATCGCCAATTTTCACATCACTTTTCACATGAGTGCGTTTACGTTGGAATGATTCGCGCACTTTATCTACATTGTCAGCATTTACATCTACTGGTCTGAGTCCAATAGAACGATGGATAGAGTGATTGTAGGCATGGAGTGTATCTTGTAGAACCTTTGTCCAATTTTGTGTCAAGTTGGCAGTAAAATGTCGCCACAAGCGATTTTTTAATGTGCGATTAAAACGTTCAACGAGTGCAGCTTTATAAGCACTCTTTACACTAAACAACTCAATGTCATGCCTCTCAAATAATCTTCGCACATGCTGATTTTCAAACTCTTTTCCTTGATCACTCTGAATTCTTTTTGGAATCCGACCTTCTCGAAAAATTGTTTGGAATGCTTTTGCTACTCCTTTCCCTTCTTTAGTTTTTAAAGGTTGAGCCCACGCATAACGCGAGAAAATATCAATGACGGTTAAAATAAAATTATTGTCCGAGTTATGTTTTGAAATGGAGGCGACATCGCACAAATCTGCTTGCCACTGTTCATCGATGTCATGAACAATATAATGGCGGGTGCGGTACTTCTTTTTCGCTTGTTTGTGGAGTGTATAGGTAGCCTGACCCTTTAACCATCGTTTCACTTGTGATTGTGGAAGACCACTCGCTTTTGATAATTTCTTGATAGATGCAAATCCTGCCGGATGTTTTACATCATAATAGATTGACTTCAAACGTTCAGTCGATGACGGCTGACTCTTTCTCCTCCTTCTCATCTTTTTGTTTTCTTGCCTTTCTACATTTACAACAACTGCAGCATTTAGCTTTAGCGGTTTTGCGATCGTGTTCACATTGCTTAGGGGTTTCATTATGAGAGCTGGCGCAGCAAGTGCAAGTGACAACGACATTCACCTCTGGTGGCTCATTACATGGCAAGCAACACATCTGCTTCATATTAATAGTCTGAGAACATGTATTTCCTGGGAGGAGCTGTTTTACGTTTTCCTTTTACTAGTTTTAGTGGTGATGTAGATCTACGTCGAGTTCTTCCTCTTGTTTGCTTAGTGAGTGTGGGAGGGGATGTAGCAGGTGACGACTTAAACCAATTTGTTGGCATTTTCATCTTCTGAAGCATTGGAGCAGTAGCCACTGTTGAATCAAGTTCTTTCAATGTCTCATTATTCAAAGCAAATTTTGGTACATTATGCTTTTTCAATAGTTTAAGAAAGTATGACCAACCAGGTGGAACATAGCCCTGACGGCGCTTTCTACGTGTCGCATACTGAATCAAGTCTTCATAACGTGAAGCATCAATCACTTTATTTTCATCTGTAATGATTTCTCCTCTATCATTTACATTGAGAGGGGGTTCAATACTATTGAAAAGAGATATGGCATGTGCGCGAGATGCTAAAGGTGTAGCAGTCGATACAGAGTCACGCATCTTATTCTTCAAGTTTTTCAATTGCTCAACAGTTTCCGATTGTAATAATACAGCACGATGTGGATCTTTGATGTGAACATTTTGCTGATAATCTATTTCTTTCCTATACATTTGATTTGCAAGAGGTTGCTTTACTTGCTGCATGGCAGTCAATTGTACATATTCATCCTGAGGAATAACAATCATGCGAGAATAAGAACTCATAGTTTGTAGATAATCATGGGAGTTTTCAAAATATCACTTCGAAATCTAAATTCTTCCGGACACTCTTGCGTAAAGTCAATGAATAAGTAACCGTATGGTTTTTCAGTAGCTGCTTGAAAAATTTCAATTAAGGCTTTTGATCCTCTGGGTGCAACTTGTCGCGCTAAAATTTCAAATTGACTTTTATCTCGCGGATTCTTGAAAATAGCATAATAGTGTGTATTCAGGTTTCGTGTACGAGCTTCTTTTCCATCAGGAAACAAATTTTGTGTGATATAGATGATAAAGCACCTTTTATGATGTGCTGCGCGAGTGAACATATCTGTAACATCTTTTGAATTCTTAATTTCTTTTAATAAATCATCCAATACAACAACATCATTAGACTGAAGTTTATCCACTGGAATAATTTCTTCATGTCGAATAAAGTTGGGACTTTGCAATTCCTGAAACAGCGACGGTTGATAAATACCATAACACCAAATCACTCGATTGATAGTTTCCTTAAACAACTCCCTTCTTTTATCCAATAAATTCAGCGTGAAAACAGTTTTACCTGCATGAGATGGACCTGATACAGTCAGAACTTTATCACATTGAAGTCTGAAATCCATTTTATTACTTTGAGACTCAACATTTGCATAATTAACGCTTAGAGCCAAAGATATTACCCAATAGGTTGCCCACGGCAGGAGCTATCATTGGAAGTATTGCTGAAAGGAAACCGCCCTTTTGTGTTAGAGTTTTCCTCTTTCTTTGAAGGGTGACTTTAGGATTGGAGATGAAACGCAATTTCGTAGCATATCGCTTAAGTAACTTTCGTTGTTTTGGCGCTAATTTCTTCGTCCTCAACTTCCTCACATGAGAAATAATTTCACAAATGAATTTATCGTTAGCATGTCGTATAGCATTGTATCGCTGATTTGCTTTCATTCGTCGGAGAGCTTGAATGGCTGAAGAAAACTTTGAAGACTTTTGACTTTTACGTTTCGCCATTTTCCGTGTTAGTCTTTGCTAAAACCTATCTTTACCACATTTGCATAGGTACTAACTATTGCGACATAAGTGACACTCGAAATGAGCAATATCACAGTGGTTCATTTGTCAAAGTTGAATGCAATTACGTATGAAACAGCGTTGACAAAAAGCATGCTTACATCTCTTGAAGATGCGCTTTTCATTTCCATCCTTTCGCTTACATACATCGCAACACATAGTTTCACCGTTACTGATGTCTATAGCAAGTCTTTTTGAAGATATGAATTTGCTAGCCTTTTCTAAATAATAGACGCATGTACAGAAGGAATATACTTCGAGAGTGAGCAGACATAGCTCGAAAACCAGTTGTGCTACAATCAAGTACCACTGCATTTTCAATTTTTCTTTATGGAAATTTGAATGTGAATATCTGAAATCGCTTCAATCACTAGACTGCTACCATGATGGTTAAATGCGTTAAGACGTTCAGCAATTTTTATCATATGTCTTTTAAAAAATTCTTGGGGGTGATCTACCACTTCCATTGAATAAGAAGCAAAATGGAAAGAGCGACTTTCCACCTCTTCCTTTCCAAAATGACTAAACTTAATTTTCGCAACTAATCGCGCCATGATAATGCTATCAGAGAATGTATTCATTAACTCTAGAAATAGAGTGCTAGCATCATCGACCACTGCTTCGATGTCGGTCTCATCTTTATGAAAATTTATCACAATCTTGAACAGCTCCTTTTAAACTTTGCCTATGAAAATGTAATGTTCCGCAGTCGTTTGAGAAAGACATGATCGCCCTTTATCTAACCCATCCATTGCATGAAAACAACAACTCTTCTCATAGTAACATTTATTGAATAACGGTAACAAGCATGCATTATAAATCAATGGTTTGAAAGAGATAAAATAGATACAGCTGATAACTATCATACAGCGAGCAATGATAACCATACAGGACTTTGGCAGTGTTGAGGTAAGGAGGAAAGAAGCATTGGTTATGAACGTAGCTACTACAACGAACAGACAAAATAGGAACACACAAATCCTTAAAACGTTTCGTGACTTCATGATAATGTTGATTCACTCTACTATCCCAAGGCGGGAGCAAAATATCATCAATGATTAGATTGGGAAATACTTTCCTCTCCTTACCAGGATTATTACAAAAGATGCGTATAACATTGAAAGCAGCTAACCATCGTTTAAAGTCAATAAGAAGACCACTCTCACAAGAAAAGCCATAGTCTTGCAAATATTTCAGATTAAGTCCATGAATGTGTTTTCTCGCCCATTGATCAACATTGGGATCACAGTTGGCATGTTGATGATAGACACTAACAATCTGATATGTCCAATTGTTCATAGCAATAGCACTGAGCTCCTGTACAGGTTCACCCTCACAATCCATAAAAATGATGATAGAAGCCTAAAACGGAAATTACACATCTAAGGAAACGTTCTATAACATATTACAAAATGAAGAATTACATCGATGCTTTTCACGACAAAATGCACAAATGATATGATGGCAACGAAGAAGTAAAATGTATCTAATAAGGCCACGTCTACGACACTCAAAGCACATAAGCGAATTGTCATAGGGTAGAGTTAGGAAAGGACTAGTAATTCTCCTTCTTTGATTTGCGTTTTGATGCAGCATTCTTCTCCGACTTGCGCTTCGTACCACTGCTGTTAAGGATTTGATCAATTATGTCGTCCAAGTTGGGTGGTTTTGGAATATATAGGATGGACTCCATATGCATGGAGAGAGAGGCTATTTTATTATCCTTGTGTCGACCATAATATAGCCCATTCACTTTGAAAAGGATATCCCAAGTACCTTCTCCGAGCTCATCACATCTGATGGGTATTGATTGATCTCCCTCCTTCTTATAGTAAGTACACCAATGTGATACCGGTAGGCAAATGTGATTACCATCCCAAATCTTTCTATAGGGAGTATCCTTGTCATCTCTCGCCCTCCACTCTTGAGCAAGAGGAGTAGGAATGTCCATATTTAATGTCACATACTCCTCAATAATATCAAGTTGGCGGCGAATGTACGGACTCACGGGGATCAGTATGTAGTCCCCATACTGATTGCGCATTATCTTGACATCCGTGGAAGGGAGCATTCCCGTTTGGAGTACTACGCTATGATAGTCATAACGCAAGACTTGTTTAAATTTACGCTGTAGCGGTGTAGGATTATGTACCTTGGTTGTTTCTTCCACTGGCCTCAGTTGTAGATGATCTGACCGTAGCGAACCTTGTAACGTTTGACCGCCATTTTGTCCTACTAGTGCAGCAGATGGAGTAGATGCCTGAAAATGAAAAAAGATTGTATTAAGTTTACGTTCAAGGGAGGAGAGGGAGGGAAGTAGCGACTTACCATTTTAGTTGGATAATAGAACAGGGAACTAGAGAGAGAGAAAATGTGCGTCCGTCACTCGTATGATTCAACGATGGAATGATTCTCACTGTGGAAGGCTCGCTATCTATAAAGAAATGCTTGATTCTCATTGGATGATGATCCTCATTGGACAATAACATCAAGCTGATTCCAAATCTGAAATCCGTTTTCCAATCCGATGCTTCGTTTTGAAGCTACAGCCCAAAACGTCCCAAATTCTAACTCTGTCGTTTTTCGCCGATGTCCCAAAATCTTAAATGGCGTCTCACATCTAAACGAAGACAGATAGGAACAAGCCGATTCTTTCAGTGAATTTGTCTCACTCTTAGCTTTCAAACGAGCTATTGCACGACAAAATCCGTCCACTGGAAGCCAAAATCGAAGCGAGCTGTCCAGAGGGGGGGGGACGTCAGCGAAAATTTTTTCTCTCCGATGGCGTTCAAATTCACCATACCGATGCAGAATTTCACGCTGAATCCGAATCTGGCCTCCGTTTTCTCATCCGATGGTTCGTTTGGGCGCTACACACCAAAACGTCCCAAATTCTAACTCTGTCGTTTTTCGCCAATGTCCCAAAATCTTAAATGGCGTCTCACATCTAAACGAAGACAGGAACAAGCCGATTCTTTCAGTGAATTTGTCTCACTCTTAGCTTTCAAACGAGCTATGGCACGACAAAATCCGTCCACTGGAAGCCAAAATCGAAGCGAGCTGTCCAGAGGGGGGGGGACGTCAGCGAAAATTTTTTCTCTCCGATGGCGTTCAAATTCACCATACCGATGCAGAATTTCACGCTGAATCCGAATCCGGCCTCCGTTTTCTCATCCGACCACTCCTTCTACTCGAAACAGCCCATTTTACAACCCAACATTCAGCACGAAAAACATCACACACTATAGCCTCAAGACTAATCCTGGCGGTCGCCCAAGTCCACCACGACACTCTATCGTTCCAGAGGGGGGGGGACGTCAGCGAACAGTTTGTGAACGTGGACCCACCTGGCCGGCACACCACGACACTCTGTCGTTCCAGAGGGGGGGGGGCGCGCCGGTGGAGTGTTTGTCACTTGCTTACTACTTTCCTTCCAATGGTTGAGTGTTCTAACATAGATTTACACGGCATGTCCTACAAATCAGTCAACATTTTTACAAGTTAAACGAAAAGAAGGAAACAAAAATGACGTCACATGGTGAAAACTGTACTGATCCGTCTACTGCTTTTGATGATTACCAACCATCAGAAAACCTACAAATCAGCTCTGATTGTGTCTTCACGGCAATTCGAAGTTTTAAATGTTATTCCTCTGCCGGTCCTGATAGTCTCCGACCACAGCATCTCAAAGACATGATGAAAGATCATACAAACCATTCCACTGATCAGCTTTTGAATTCCCTGATAGAACTTTTAAACAATTTACTGAAAGGCTCTAATTAAAGCGAAATACAACCACTCAGTGGAGCACGACTCGTCGCTATGAAGAAGAAAGATGGTGGAATCAGGACAATTGCTGCTGGAAGTACTTTGAGGAGAATAGCTTCAAAGATTTGTTGCATATGTGTTGGATCTGACACACGGACAGTTTTGCACCCAAATCAAGTAGGCTTTGGAGTTCAGCTGGGATGCGAGGCTGCACTTCATGTATGCAAAAAATATATCCAACAATTTCCAAACTCGGATAAGGTCCTATTAATAGTTGATTTGAAAAATGCCTTTAACTCAGTCCGTCGTGATGCTTTGCTGAAATCGGTTAAAGAACATATCCACAGGATTCATAATTACATTGATATTTGTTACCGATTGCCATCAAATTTATATATCTCATCGTACGTCATCCCATCATTAGGAGTGGTTCGACAAGGATATCCAGTGGGTCCTCTTTTATTTAGTCTTGCCATAAATTCTGCTATAAATGTCCTTCAGTCTGAGATAAATGTATGGTACTTTGACGGTGCTATAGCTGGCAATCCAACAGCTGTTTTAAACAACTTCAAAGTCATCGTCAACAAAATGTCGCAGCTTGGTCTGCAAATAAAAGGGTCTAAATGCGAATTGCTAGTTCTTGAAACTAGAAAAGCACGTGACATTCTTTTTACTCAAAAATGCCATCGCTATACCGAAGTTACTTTACTGTTTGAAAACAAGCTGTTGTTATGAAAGTGAAATTCCTCTTAAAATTGATTGTTTAATCAGAAGCAATCTCTTGAATACATCCATTGATGCGCATGCTTGGAAGCAAACGTCCTTATCCATCAATAAGGCTGAGCTTGGTATTCGTGTAACCAAACAGCTATCAACTCCTGCCTATTTGACATCAGGTTTTGGTTCAAACGATACAGTGAGTGCCATATTCAACAAAACGAGTGTTCAGATTCCTGAATGTAGATAAAGTTATCTCTGTGTCGAAGCAAATTTCTTGTGCAAGGGAATTGCCTGAAGTTCAATCCTGAGCTTCAATCAAGAGCTAGGATCAACCCATGAGTGAAATTTGTCTTGCAAAGTTAATTGCAATGGAGAATGATCAAGGAAAAGCTAGACTGTTATCAGCATCGACGAAAGAAGCAGGTCAATGGCTGAATACATATCCTATCTTTAAGACTTCAAATGAACGACGATCAGTTCACTATTGCAAGCGCATTGGGGCTTGGTACCTCTGTTTGTACGGTACAGAGATGCATTTGTGGAAAGGAGTTAGACATGTTCGGTCAACACGCACTTGTATGCAAGAAGTCTTTGGGTCGCTATTTTCGACATGCATCAGTGAATAACTTGTGAACAATGAATAACAAGTGTGTGGCTACATGTCAAGTCCCACACAAGGGCCCGGCCTCTTTCCCAATTCAAAAGGGTTATTCTATCTGATCTCTTGTTGTCACTGCGGAATATGCCCATTGATTCAGTAGAATTCGGCACACCTGCTGCAACTAAGACTCTTGATATCGCCACACACCTGCTTCAAAGAACCCGGGTGCGTTTGGTAATACCGCTGAAACTCGCAAATTTAACAAATACGACGAAATTGTAGACCGATGTATATTTACTACAATTTGCGTAGGGATTTTAAAAAACACCTCTTGTTTTAAAACAATAAAAAACATTTGTTTTAAAACATGTTTAAAACACCAGAATAAAAAAAGGTGTTTTTTATTGTTTTTTATTATTTCTGAAAAGATGAAAATTTATCAATAAAAAGGATCATGAATCCAGTCTATCGATTAAAACTTCTAATTTCCTCAAACGGCAAAAATTTGTATGACAAGCTTAATAGAAATAGAGCAAACAAGGGCTTAAATAGCAAACCCTTTGCAGTTAATCAAAATAAACTCATCGGAGCCATTCCCTCAAGCGATCATAGCATCTAGTATTTAGAAACTGCCAATCCCTATTTGTCATTTTCATATTTGACTAACATTTTGAGTCTCATTGTATCAAAACATTTTTTGGATTTTGAGTACATTGGTCTGCTCCGTATTGCTCTGAGAATAAAGGGGATCATTTTGCAGTTTCTTTCATTAAAAACGGCCACCTGTACGAAGAGTAATTACAAAAAATTGATTTGGTGACTGTCGGCTTCTTTGATGTGGATTTGAGCGACATTGCTACCACAGACGTTTAATAAAGCATCGAAATGATTTTTCGCTCTTACCGCGTTATTTCTTTACCGATGTCACTGGGATAAACATGTTTATGAACCAAATTTGAAGGAGATATCAATAGCATAAGTGATTTCTAAATTATGGCAAATAAAATTTCCGATAATTATGAAGCATCGGTTCCCTTTCAAGTGACGGCGAGTGTGGCGAGGTGTGGCTTATCAAGACAATGAAGTGAACAGTCAGTCTCAGCCCATCCTTCTCGCTGCTGATTTCGAGAAAAGATGTCGTAAAACTTTTTGCTGTTAACGTGACTCAACCAATCACATTTTAACTTAGAGGATAGGTACATGTATCTAATGCACTGACAGTTGTTTTTCATCCAATTTCTTATTCGTCAATTGACATGTCAACAGTACGCGGAAGACCAAAATCGAAGATTGTGACCAAATATTTTTTATTTTCTGAATCCTCTGAATCCGACGATCAGAAGAAAGATGAGAAGAAGTGTGTCTTTTGTCAATGGACATCGAAAGCTGGGACATCGCGTCTTCCTGATCACCTCGTGAAATGTAAGAATTGCCCTGAAAATGTTGTCAAAGAAGTTAATACGGAACGCGGAATACAGCCGACCCAGACTGCGTGTTCAACTTTTTTTGACCTGTATGGGAATGGTATAGCCAGCTCAGTGACATCATCAGCTGCACCATCAACCTCTTAGCATCCTCCTGAATCTACTGATCTTCCAAGACCGAGTAAGGTCTTCTCACACTAAACTGTTCTTGTGTTTTGACTGAAACAGCAGACTTAAATTCTAGTAATAGGCGGCAAAATCAAATAACCATTAACAGCAAAGCAAACCTTTAACCGCAATGCAACGTTTATAAAGTATATGTCTTCTGATAACAAAATGCCGTTGCGCTAAATGAATAAAAAACATTAAAAAACATTTTAAAACAATAAAAAACATTTAAAACAATAAAAAACACGCGAATAGAAAACATGTTTTTTTAAAACCCTAAATTTGCGTCAAAACTATGGCGGCATATGGTGATAGAGCTGCTAATTTTATTAAAACGGTTGGCAAGCGTCTGATGACATCAACTGGCGAGAAAAAGGCAGCTACCTACCTCCAGCAATCTTGAGTGCCTTCGTTCAAATTGGTAACGCAAACAGTATATTGGGTAGCATCCCAAAAGGTCAAGCTTTGAACACTATCTTTGACCTCTGATTCGACTTCAAGCGGTATCTTCCCTTAACTTCAGGCACATTTTATGTGCTGTGCATGAACGATGTTCTGCGAAGTATAAAAATGTGTAGAGGCGGACAAGCTTTCACTGCCAAACAGCATCGTGAGGTCCAAAGCCAATGATGCCCTCCTTGGATCACGATCGGACGATGCTGCTGGGCAGTCAAAACTTGTCCGCTTGCAAATATTGTTTTTAGCTTATTATGTACATAATTTTACTTTCAATTCGGATAAAATTTCTGAGAAGAGTACTTGTTTACTATATTAGTTATTTCGTCATATTAACATGCATATTCGACACAACCTGGCTGGCTGTTATTACAAGGAATTCTTTTCGACATACTCGTGCAAGTGTGCAGCAGTATTTTCAAATTTGGTATAAATGCATGTTTTAAATCAAGGTGAGTCAAAAGTAACCGGGGAGTCAAGACTGTCGAAGTCCTTCTGATGACATATATTATTGCTAAGTTAGAATAAATGAGCAAATGTTCTAAGTGCTGACCACTTGCGTCGATACACGGCGATGCTATTTAAATTGCGGAGATTATATTCGTTGACACAAGTCTTCACTGATCATTGAGAAGAAATCGCTTTACGTACATTGAGTTCTTGAATTGTCCTCGGTTTTTCGGCATAAACCAAATTCTCAAAGCACTGCAAAAGGAAAAGGTTGGGTGGTGTGAGATCAGGGGCGTGAGAGGGATACTCGATCGGACCACGGAGAGCAAACCTGCTTAGAAAGTGACCATGAAGTCGTTTCAGCGCAGTGACGCCAAATTGTGGTGGGGCACCTTCTTCTTGGAACACCATCTCTTCAATGTTTGGCAAATGCATCACAATTGGCAGATAATCGTTGTCACCAGTCACAGTATCTTTAAAAATAAACGGTCCAATCAAACCTGAAGCGCAGTTTCAAACTCAAGCGATGACACCAACAGCGCTGACTTCTTGACAATTTGATGAGGAAGTTGACATACCTAGTAAGCAGCATTGTGACGGCTGACCTACCCGTCGACTTGAAATTCACCTCACTGCTACAAATGATCTTTGCTGGGAAAACGGCAATAACATCACAGCACTGCTTAAAGAATCTGAGAGAATTCCACGTGACGGTCATAGTCAAGTCCAGTAAGTGAGGACGATGTGGCTTCACCTGAGCTTTGTTTAAAAACTTCACAATTGACGTTTGAGAGATGCCAAGCTCCTGTGAAGTCAGTCTTGTGGATTTTCACGAGCTGCAGTCAAAGCAGCTTCGATAACTCGATTGTTTTTATTCGCTGCACGCGGACTCGGCATGCCGAAGTTTGGAAGATCTTCGCATCAGCTTCTCAACTTGAAACGCTTATTAAGTTATCTTTCAACAGTTCGATCGAATTTCTTTTGGATTTGGCAACATGTCTCGTTCTTGTTATCTGTTTTGTGGATAGTTTTCACAATAAACACCCGTTTTCAATAGTCACTCTGTGCCTTGGTTATTTGTTACAACCAATTTTGACGCGATATAAACTCAGCTGTGAAATCCTAATAAAAAAGAGAAAGGTAGCAGTGACAGCAGCAAGTATTCACATGTACCAGGGGTCTCACTCCAAAATTTTATGATTTTTTGCCACTTTTTTTGATAGGTCGGCAAAGAATTTTTTACCACCTGTATTATCTTTAAAATGATTATGATGGAATAGCAGAATGAATATATACAACAAACAATGTTTGTCACTATATGTTAGATCATTTTTATTCAATTGAAGGTATTTGTATTATCCTAATGTGAACTCAAGCAATAACACGTCAAGTTCAGCATTTTTCGAAGAGAAGTCGATGCTACCATAAAACAGGGCCTTCTGACTGATAGAAAGTTTGCTGAATATTTGTCATTTTTGTGAATGTGGTTTCAATCTACATTGAAATGTATTATTCAACTGATCTTCAATTTTTCAATCTCATTTTAGTTAATTAACTGAATTTTTGACCGACAGAAAAATTGTCGATTTAGCAATCAACAGAGTTTATGAAAGATGACAGGAGATCATAAGTGACAGAATACAGGAACAGGTATATTGATTGATATGTCTATATCTGGTCAATGTAATTTTTCATTTCACATTTTTAGCGTTGAATGCCACACGCCTAGCGGATCGGCTAAAAATCTCGGAGCCTTTTGACTGACATAATCTGTGAAGCAAGTATTCAAAAGAGTTCTTTCTGTCAGTATTGGAAAATTCACTCAAATAAACGCAATTCATGTTCCATCGGAGTTCTCACGGTATCTAATTGCATGTACCTTGTAAGCTGCACATTTTTACACAAAGCTCTTTTTTCATAGAAGTCATCGATGAAACGTGTATGAGATCGATTAACATGTATGCTTAATCAGTCACCTTAAAAGTATTTTAGTAGTCTTCGTGGCATAAAAGGTAAGTGACTGTCCACGCGATCTTTTGGTCAAGAGGTTCAGCCCTGAAAGTGTAATTGCGAATCGGCAGGATATCCGGACTAAAAGTGCAAACGAAGCGATCCAGATGGCAGCACTTGTTGATTCTCAGTGGGGGAGTCACGATTGCAAATTAACGATTAGAATGAAATGAGACAACCGACAGAACAAATTGTCATGCAAAAACTGTGCTGATGATATGACTCGAACTTACGACTACAGGTTATCTACATGTAGACCTGTTGCCCTATCAACTGAGCAGCGATCGCACATATACGACGGATGTCGATTGGCAGGATCAAGTCCTCGCCATCACACATCAACTGTCATTGCAATTATAATCCGTGAATAAATATCGTCACAATTTTGACTCAATATCAAGACCAGCAGCGGGGATCGATGTCCACCAAAGGCATCCGAAGTCATATTGTGCATGCAATTCACAATGAGACAAACGATTGATCAAATTACTATGCAAAAGATGTGGCTGGCAAGACTCAAACGTGAGACTCCAGTATATCTATCTACCAACTATGATACTTCAATAGCATAGTTCGCCGAAATGAATAGGCGATTTCCAGGGCGTCCAAGGATTTGCGATGCATTGATATACATGTATTGAAGCATGAGGTGATGGTTTCGAAAACAGAAAATATGACGAGTTTCCGAAAAGCAAAGTAAATGATGACTGAGATGAGAGAATGTGTGTAAATTATCCGTAATTCTTGATTTTACTATTAGGTTTAATTCCGTTGAACCATCAACAAAACATCCACATGACTACAGCACAAATACTAGTCGAAATCCCTAATTTTTTCCATCTTTTTACTATTTTTCGCCACTATCTTAAATCTTTTGCCTTTTCTTGATTTTTTGCCGAGTGAGACCCCTGCATGTACTAACTTCGTAGTAAGAAATATTTTATAAATAAACCGAACCAATGATTAATTTCAGTAGGCCTTTATCTTGGAAAGTAAACTGACATCGAGAATGCTTCAAGTGTCTGGCTATTTCCGATTCAGCGGTAGCGAGCAGTGCGATTGCATTCACTGCCCGGTTGCTTTTTACTCACCCAGTTACATTATATACTCACAATAACGACTAAAACTACAGATTATTCAATTTTTTCGATTTTTCAAATATGACGTCGACAGGGACCACGCAACAAACAGTTTGAAACCTTCCTTGGGGGTCTGAATCCAATATCGGTTAAGCAGTACTCAATTTAGATGCTGATAATGCATAAGTCATTATATAATCGAATAAGACCACCTTCAATACCATTACAAAAGGTGCCGTTTCTTGTAATGCACTGAAAGGAAAGTGAACATACAGACCTCGCTCGCAGTCATATAGCATTGAATTCTTTCATAAAATTATTTTGAGCTAAACCATCAAGATAATATGCAGCATAACAGAAACAGCATGTTTTACATGATACAAGTTTATCCTGTTTCTATTTTCTCACCTTTTTAGCCTGAAAACATGAAACGAGGAATGTAATAAAAGTTATCATTAACCAATGTGCTTTAAAATCTCTTACACAATCGCTTAGTTATGACATTATCTATAAACACAGTAACTTTTCTTTGACCGCAGTTGTCAATCGGGAATTGACTATTCAATGGATTATATTATCGACACTCGACCACTTTCTAATCAATCTGATCCAATTCGGTAGGCACCAGAGGTCAAAATGATAGTAAATTTGACGTCTAATATTGATCCAAACAAAGATCTAGTGCTAAAGTGCTGTGTGTAGTCTTATTTTCCTCGCTTTGTGAAGCTCCGGTTCGATATCGATTTACTAAACGAGATCGGGTTTTGCCTCTGTTTTTGTTCGTCTTTTTTAGTGACTTAGCTTGCAGTCAATTACCAGAATTTATAACTGGGTTGCTCAGTAAGGGAATGACTACGTTGTACACTGAAATGGTATCAATAATAAATTGAAAAATGTTATTCCCATTCGCCCGTTAATGAACGGTAAAAGGTCATGCCAGTTCAATTCAGTTCATAGAAATCCGGATTTAACTCGCTGAAGTCGTTCGAATTCTCGTTAACGTAGTGACATAAACTTATAAAATTATCATTGTCAAAAAGAAAAATTATGTTAACATATTAAATTAAGTAAAACATCAAAGAAATGCTTGTTCCCTTCACATATCAGTTCTACCATGTGAGGAAGGACAGAAAATGATCAGCGAAATTGAAACATTCAACATACACAGCGTTAATGTCGGATCGAAATGTCACAAAAAGTGGGACAATGGGCAGGTTAATATAAGTCGATTCGATTGGTAGCTAAGCTGACATGAAGTAAAAGCAACTACTTTTCATGTAATTGTAAAGAGGACATTCGGCAATTAAATGATCCAATCTTCTCATATTGTCTTAATCACACTGAAATAGATGCTCACCACTCATTCACTGGTTTGTAGTTACTAGTGCAAAACCAAATTATTTTAAGATGGAGTGGTCAGCCAATTTATCTTCGGAAATATTGACCTCGAATTTCGTCATTAAAATACCTAAAGAGCCTAATATGGTCCACTAAAAGAGACAGTTCACATTCATTGCATAATACGTGCTTGAAATGAAAATTATCCGGATGAAATTTTATGAACACACCATCTCTATGTATTGTGGTAACATCATTTCACTATCATGTACAAGCACGTAGTGACATAATTCACATAATGTTATCTACGAGGATTCCTGCGGATTGAAGTAGATTTGCACCAGGTAAGGCATAAATCTGTGGGTGCATTTCTATCAGCTTGTGAACATTTTTGTAACCTTTCTTATACGGAGACGCATACAATGGTGCAATGTGGTTGCCTTTGAAGTTAAGGCTTCTGCAAAATTGTCAAAGGCAGACAGACAGGGTCATACCACAGGTACAAACGCGATTTTTCTCTAGTGATTAGACCTTCTATCCGCAGTGAAAAAAAGATAAAGGAGATAAAAGGATGCGTTACGTAAAAATTATCGCATGTTGATAGAAATGCAGGCAGAAATATGCCTTACATTACTGCAAATTTGCAACAGTTTACACCTTAGAACGAGCTCAAGTTAATATGCCTGAACTTTTTTTTATCTAATTGCATGTGCAGATGACTACGCTGTTTTTCATTAACTGTAAATTTCTGTGATGCAAACGCATCTCATTTCTCGGCTGCGATCGATCAGCATTCATGAACGATTCCGCACAGTATCCATACAATATAGATCATTTGGCCATCATTTTTCAGGAGGGAGGACCAGCCGTCATCCGTACCACTAAATGATTGAATTTTTAAGATCACATTATAAGACGCATTGAAAGGAACAAGCTTGAGGAGTGACACCCTTGCTGCGATTGACAGTATACATTTACTTACATTGCAGTGCATTGTGATGCTAGTACATTATAGTGGTCAGGATTGTGTATAATTGGTCCATGAGGAGCGGTTCCACAGATACCACAGCGTAAAACATAATTAAGCTGAGCTGTTTCTGGTGGGAATAAGTCATTACAGTGGAACGCACGATAATTTTCCCATCATATCAGAAAATAATAAGAATGAGAAAAACTCCGCAGGCAGGCACTCTAAAGATAGCTCTCAAATAACTTTGGGCAAAATTTTCTGTTTATTTAATGTTAGAAGCGGGATTTCAATTCACCCATGTGTAAGGAGATATTCGACTTTTTAATATGATATTTCAATATATTTCAACTATTCATCTTGAGATGTCGCTGAATCAGTCTGCTGAAAATTCTTCACATCACTGCCACTTATGTATTTGGAAAGAAGTTCAATATAAATGTATCTAACATCTTATCTTCGTGTCCCTTGAGTGATATTCTAAATATTGCTATTGTTAAATTATCATTAAGACGTTGGACTTTCACAATTGATCGTCTCCCTTTGAACCATTTGATCTCTTTTGAAGACATTTTCTTGGACCAATGAATTTTCAGTTATACCATAACAAGTGTTTTGGTGCATTTCTTTTATGCACATAATACAAGACCAATCACGCATTTAGTTTCAGTATAAATGCTTACATCATGTTAACCCAGCAATCATTTATGCAATTCAGACTAAATGTATGAAACTTCGATGATGCAAATAATGTACCGTATGTCTACGCTTAGCATCTGTTACTCGTCAAGTTAGAAATAAGTTTTTGAACAATAGCTCGGTCAAAATATAGCCCAATTATCAAAAATCATTCAGATAATGCAAATTATTTATGTCAAAACGGCCAGTGCTTATGTTCATGCTTTTATTCGTCTTTTTTGGACAACAGCAGTCATTTGACCAAACCGAAGAAGTGGCAAGTAATTGCTTATACTGATTTGTAAAGCTGATTTTCAATATTCTTCTGTAAATTTGCGATGACTGAAATATTCGGAACCGGTTAGTGATAATGCAGGAAAGCAGTAGTAAGGTGATCTGTATTTGTACCTGATTATAGAAGATTGATCATAAGCGTAGATCAATTCGATGTCTGTGAATTTGTCATATTTAACACATTATGAATTGATGATAACACATATGCCCATGATTTTAATAGACAGAGATTTTGATTTTAGCTTCACTACCATGATCGGCGCTAAAATAATTAGTGATCAATGGGTGCACATTTCAGAAACAAACATTGAGTGGCGTCCTCGCCAAATGAAACCAGCAAAAAGACCTAATGCAGGAGATCTCCTCGAACATTAATCAGGTATATGCTAAGGTCAATAGTTACCAGCGCAACTGGTTCAAATCAGAAAGTCAGACTTAATCAGACATCGAGTAAACTGTTACCCGATATCTATGATCTGTATATTTCGCTGGGTTAATAATCTAAACAATGTTTTATTCGACAACACCCATAATATATGGTCGATGATTTCCTATAATAACCGCGCTAATCACATAAAGCATAATTCATACAAATAATCAGTGATATGTGATAAATAAACATGACAATGATTCACAAGCATTCCCCAAGCAAACATTTTCAGCTGAGCAGCAAAAAATCAAAATAGCAATCAAATGGTGTCAAACCAACAACGGTCCTTGCATCCAATTAAAATGATATTGATTCACTTGTGTTTCAGTACCAACCTCTTGCATACGCTCCATATTTGAAACAAACTGAAAAATACAACACATTCCCAAGCCATGCTAACTGATAGCGTTTCGTGCACATTTACATGTAGGAATTTGACGAATTCTGAAACGATTAGATCTGCCCAATGACATCACAACTATATCTCTTAAGATTTAAGTGCATTAATCTTTCAGAATAATTCTCGAAGCATACTATAAATTTACACGAATGTCTACGGTTCCATGACATCCACTATTATGAAAGTTAATTTTATTAGCCAAACTGCTCGAAGAATACCGCAAGTTGCCAAATTTCGTCGAGATGACGGCCTATTCTAGAAAAAAGAGAAAAAATTCAAATGGCGCGCCTACAAAATCGCTGTAGATTTGTCAATAGCCACTTAGTCAATTATTGCAACTTCTGCATATGTGGCTTATAGAAATCCTTAAATTTGTTATTCGAGACCTGAGATGGCATGTAGATCAATTTGTTGTTTACTGAAAAATTTTAGAATAGCACATTGATTATTTCATTAAAAATCTGTCATAGTAGGCCTATCTTTGATTAGATTAGCACTTAAAATGATCTGCAATAATGCTTAGGGAATATGTGCATGGAGTCAATGCAAATTACGACTTAAAAGCAAATTCTACCAACGTATATAATCTTTTGAGATAATAAACGACTGTAAAAAAAGACAAAATTAACAAAATTAGTCCTTTCTATTTTATCTTTCTTTCAATTTTTACTGGAATTCTTTTCGCAGTCGTAAAGGACAGTCAATTATGGCGGAAAAAATTCTCATTTCTGCCCTAAAAGTCTTACCACTCTCATTCTGTAATCGACTGTTGCCCTCTTCCAGCATTTTTTCAGTCTTTCTCCATTGTTTTCTGATGTACTCGATCTCCCTGCACTCCTCTTTTCAACTTCTTTTACGATTCAAGTTGTGGAGCCAGGTTAAAGTTATGCCAAATTATTTGGCAATTTGGCATGACTTGCGTTTTTTTTCACAACCGAACTTCTGGTTTACCTTGTATCCACAACTTGAATCATTTTCATGGCACAGGGTTTATTCAAACAACTTCTTTTACGCTGAATATGTGCCTGACTTTCATCTCCGAACTTCCTTACTTCAGCCTCTTCTTCTTATGGCATTTTCGGAAGCTTTTTGGAAAGCAAGAATCACAGACTTCGGACTGTTGGAATTTTATTCCTCCTGCATCATTGACAAATCTTTCACCGTTATGACAATTGAGGTTTCAGACAAAGAGCATCGATTGTCTGCTATAATGCTCTTGCTGGTACTAAATCAACGTTCGTAGGAATTTGTATGAGTTTATATTTTGGACACTTCTCGCCAGTAATCATCACAATCATTATATTGCCGACTGCGTTCACATTCTTGATTTGCGCACTTGCAACTCAGCTTCAAACTGATCAAACCGGGATGATAGTATCAAGGAGCTCACACTATTTAGTGATTCGTATATGACCAGGTAGCTGGTTAGCTTTGGTAGATATAACCAAAATCAGCAATGTATTTCCTGTATACATCATTTTCTAGATTTCAATTGTCTCGAATTTTCCCTGTGTTCCGGAATATCCAACAAGACACTTGACCTTAAGATCTAAATTGGAAACATGATTGAACGTGATTAACATAAATACGATGCAAACTATTTCCAAATGGCCATCAACACTCTATCCTCCCATGCCGTCGTTGTAAATCGCAAGAATTGATAATTTGCTAAGATTTCTAACTGATTTGTGTTCGATTCTTGGTCAGACGAGTTGCGGTCGGGAAGACAAGGTGCTGGCGTCCACTTGAATTATAGTTCATGTCATATCTACGTAAATAATTACACATCCAGCAACAATGCAAACTGATAAATGAATGAACGATTGAGAATTTAAAGTGATCATCAATAGTTCTTTCCTCCGACTTTGATTTTAGTTGAATTAGCTATTTCGCGATGCCGGATTCTCTAGTTTTCCCATTTTCGTCGTTCTATCGCTTGATTATTGGAGATTGCAAACAATGAAGTAATTGGGATAATTGAAATATATGAATGTATGTTGGGAGGACCGGACCGGTTGCATTATTCGATGCTCATTGAAGCTCCGCAATAACGAAATAATGGATTGTGAGACATTCGGTAACCATTATTTTAACATAAGGACATAAGGCATCTATGTTCGTTGACTGTAGCTGATTTGACATTGTCAACACGTGATGACAGTTTTAACAGCTAAATTTTAGACACGCAATTCAAGACATTCAAGAGAAATTTCGCAGGCCATTAATTAAATACTGCGTTTAACACACTACTGACATATCGCCTAAATTAGTGCGGCTTTAATAATTCATAAATACTCCTTTCTACAAGCACAATGAAAATAGAAAAACTAAACATTCAGCTGCAACCTCAATATAAAAATGGGATCAAACTTGAATAGCTGTCACTTCATCCAAAATCAGGATCTGGAAGCCTAGTTCACATCTCTCAACGTCGACACAACTTTCTATTTAAACTTTCTATTCCATGCCAAATATGAGATGCAACATTGGTATATTAAGTGACAATTCGACGGGTGTTCATTAAATACTACCAGTGTCTCGATTACCAATTTTCCCAAAATTCGCGACTTGGCAATTTTTTCGCGCCTACAACAAATTATCATAAATCAAATATTTTGTACATTGCACAAACACACGTCTACTAATTACTATCGCTGTTGCATGTTTATAAACTGCTTAATGATTACGTCATACATGAAACTAAGAAAAGTCTATTAATAATAGTTTACCAAAACATTCTGGAGTAGACTTATGTTAATACATACACGTAGGTATCAAGAAAGACCAAACTAATCGAATGAATCTTATGTCTGGTTGAATTTCCAACTATAGAAGTTCATACCTCAGGAATACTATATGAACATGGCGATTTATCGCAAAGTTTTCGCTTCATCAGCTCTTATTCTGATTACCCATCATTTTCTGCTTATTGTTCAAAGTTTTGATTTTACATTTTTCACAATCAGTCACTTCAGTGAATCTTTTTGTACTTTCAGAATTTCACTTTTCTGCTCGATGAGAACTGCAATTTTAGCTTTCTGTATGTTGCTTTCTTTCTCCAGATCGAGACGGTGCTTCATCGCCCGCAGACAACTAGAGGCGAAACCGCTTTTTGTTTGAGGTTTGATCTCATTTTAGCTATGAAGTCTAGCAGCATGCTAAGCTGGCGCTTCACTTCCTCCTTTGCCATCATGATCACCATGGCCCAGGTTCATTTCTCTAATGTGAAAAGCTCTTCTTCAAGACAGCTTCTTTCAAAAAGAAACTCGATCCTAAGAGTCTCAGTCCTTCGTTCTTCAACTTTCTAATAACTTCATTCATCAGGACTGATAACTCTCGGCAAAAAATCAGCAGCTGAGCAGCAGTATTGACCGAATATTTCAAAATGTAAACTCTTTTGGTTGCGTGGCGAAAACGATGCTTGCATTGGGCAAAGAAGTCATTTGCGAATGGCAAGTAATCCTTCCATTTAACAATGCCCTTCTCGAAGAAAGATAGGGTACATATTCATTCTCCGACAACTGTAGGAGAAATGCTTCAGCTGGAAAGAACTATGCCCCATTTTTGTCGTTAACCGTGTGCGAAGGAGCGAGCGGTCTGTGGCGGTCCTTGAGGAAGCTGAGAATCGATGAATGGATTATCACCATCGTTCATTGTATGTATGAGCTCGGGAGAAATTTGTCCATGGTGAGCTCTGACAAAACAACTAATGATACGTTTACTATCTGTGCTGGACTCGGTGCAAAAGCTAGCTACCAATCGTTATGTAGGCTATTCTGCAATATTACCAGCGACGATGCTAGAGATCCCTACGCGAATGACTTGGTACATGTAAAAAAGCTTGAAGGCAAATAGTATGGTAGTCGACAACAAAAAGACCTATGTTCTATCAGAAAAAGTGCCAAGGAGTCAATGAAAGATAAATACAAATTTTCTGTGGTGCTTGCAGGAAGTGTGCAGAAATGAACTTCATCAAGTACTAAACGAAAAATAGGCGCATAGATATATAGACGTCCGTTCTACGTGCTAACCTTAATTAACCCTAATAAATAAAAAAAAATATATAAAAAAATCATAAACTGCCCAAACCACCTCTTCATTAGAAAAACTTCTTCTTTAGAGGAAAGTCGATTCCGTGTCATAACACACAATCAAGCATTTAAAGATAAATAAGTGTCACATAACTATAAGAATGAGGTTGTGTATAATAATGAAAAATGGGCAGTTCAGACAAAGGTGCATTATAACAACCAAACTGATTTTTTCAACTCCTGAGAGTGATGCAAAACCAAGCAGACTTGAACAAAATTTACATCAGATATTACACACCGGCTAAGTTCAAGAAATTGTTTTGTGGTGGACAATGTAACGCAATGATGTCATATTTTTGGTATCATATAGGCTTAATTTTGGCATAACTTGGTTGCGGCAGAGGCCTAATGTAACATACAAATTCATCTATTTGACTACATGTCTACTTGGATCAAAAATGCCATCATCCCATTGAAATTTTGTGATTGTCTCGTTGAACATTTATGGATCCAACTGGTAATCCATTTAATAATTCTCTAGTTGGTCTAAATTCCCGCGTAGGTAATGGATCATTGGTGGTATTCTCGTCTCTCCAAGAAGCTATGGTTGTGAATATGAAATAGATAGAAAGAATGATGTATAGTAATGTAGGCCTAGACAATATTCTGCAAAATATGTGAATATATATATATATATATATATATTATATATAAGGGTGGCGCACGAGTGTATTAACAGTAAAGCACCCTCTAAATCTGATGCATTGATTATTCTTCTTACTAAGTTAGCTGCGTGTGCATTGAACAGAGGCAGCTGCCAGTCTTTATCGATCATTTGCAGGAATCACTTCTACAAGCTAGACTTCGCATGTGAGTCAAACTCACACGCCATTCAAACCAGCAGAGGTCGTACATAAATTAAAAAAACATATAAAATATTAAAAATTTTGCACTTCAATCTGCTGCTAAAAATCCTAAATTATCAACAAGACGTCGCAGTAATGAATTGGGAATAAGCCGAAGATCACTGCAAAGAATTTTACATGAACTAAAGATGAAGCCCTACAGACCACATTTGGTGCATGGTTTATTAGGCAATACACAGGCGCTTACAATTTTGCCAGTTGTTTGTAAATGATTGTCATAACAATCCTGAATTCATGGATTTGATATTTTGGAGTGAGGAAGCAATTTAAATTATTTGGTGGAGTAAACAGACAACTGTGTTTATTGGGACACAGTGAATCCTTCTAACAAACTTGAATCACAGTTAAACCAACTTGGTATTACAGAGTTGGCCGGGATAACTTCAAGTTGAATAGTTTGACCAGAATTTTTCGAAGGCATAGTAGTAGATGGACAAAATTATCTAGATTGCAATTTTGAGGAACCGACACGATTTTAATAGGATATTTTTTATGCGAGATGGTGCACCACCCTTCGCTAGAGCGGTTCGTGTATACCTTGATCAGTGCTTCCCTAACAGATGGATAGGTAGGAGTCATTGAATACCCACCACGTTCACCAGATCTGACGCCTATGGATATTAGTGCATCGGGAATCATTAGATGATGTGAAAAAAAATCGCTGACCTTCGACAATTTATCACTCAATCGTATTAGTCAAGCGCCTTTTACTTGGCTGTTAATACACTCGTGCGCCACCCTGTATATATATATATATAAATCTCAATGCACCAAAAGTTTGACAGAGAAAACAACAGAATGTAAAAAATGAACATTTATTGTGCGATCCGGATTTCGGAGGATTTTTTTCACCCTCCTTCTCAAGCACATCAAATATATACATGTACATATATATTGATTCTGAAGCGTCATTATATCAAGCTAGTTATCTCGACATGTCACACTTATTGTTTGATAATTAAAAAACAAAATTCATCTAAAATTCACTAAATTCACAATGATGGTGAATTATATAGATCTTTCACACAATGTCCAAACTGCACAAACTATAATACACAAACTTGTTTATCGATCAAAATTATGTACTATTCTGTTATTTAACTTAGACAAGACTCAGAATATCTCAATTGCATCTCCTTCTGCATTCATGAATTTTTTCAGCGACAAAAATTTACGTGGTCACCTGGTTAACATACGCCGAATAGGTGTGTAGACGAGAGCACCTGATAAACGCGAATTTCGAATATATACAAGGTGGGGCATAAGTCACTGGACTATTTGTAGCGACATTTCATTGTTCACCACAAACAATTTATAGTAAACAGTTTATTGTTAATCAAACAATCTTAAACAATGCATGCAACTTCAGTGCAGTGTGCAGTGTGACATCGCGCTCGGAATGCAGATCAACAGACTACTACTCACCCGAAGTGAAAATTTAACCGTTAAATTGAACAACAAGTGGCATACATTTCTCTTGCAATACAGCGAACGTTTGACGAACGGAAGCACAATGTGAAGCATTACTGGAAAACTGGCAATGCGATGGATGTTATTCGTATGTGGCCATATTACTTTGATTCCAATCCACCTAATCGGAAGACGATCTTTTCTTTGCGCGACAAATTCGAAGCAACGGGATCAGTTGCCGATGCTCCGCGTAGTGGAAGGCCAAAATCAGTTGCAAATATGGAGAACGAGTTTGCTGTCGCTCAGTTTTTTGTAGAGAACCCTACTTTTTCAGGCCGAACAGCATCGGCAGAATTAGGTATTGAACGGCGATCTTTACGACGCATCTTAAAAGAATTGGGATATAAATGCTATACGCCTAGGCTAATTCATGCCCTAATCGAAGATGACGGTGACCGACGCCTACAGCTCTGTGAAGTTTTAAAGCAGCAAGTAGCTGAAACTCCAGAGCTTTTGGACACCATTTTATGGTTCGACGAGGCAAATTTTAAGTTGTCGGGTCATGTCAACCGACACAACTGTGTCTATTACGACACATCTAATCCACACGTCACATTTGAGACGCAATTGAATCAACCTGATGTAACCGTGCGTGGCCGGATATCGTCAAGTCAAGTACTTGGTCCGTATTTCTTAGAAGGATTTGTAACTGGCGACAGTTATTTGGATATGCTCCAATCTTACGTTGTTCCTCATCTCGAACGGCTTCCAAATTTTGGATCACTATGGTTTCAGCAAGACGGTGCCCCACCGCATTTTGCACGCAAGGTTCGAGATTATTTGGATACGATTTATCGGGGATCAGTGGATAGGAAGACGTAGAATGGCCACTGCGTTCACCCGACATCACACCCATGGACTTCTTCTTTTGGGGAGTCGTCAAAGACTTTGTCTTCAAAACGCCACCACCAAACATTGAACAAATGAAGGAAAAGATTGTCCTAGCCACAGAATTGAATGTTTTGTTTATCTGCTTCGGTTTGCCGAAACGCGCGCAGATGAATCTAATTCTGTGGTCCTAGCATTTGATAGCATCCGGCAGAATCTGAATGTTTGTCAAAAAGTGTGCAGAAGCGTTGTTGACAGATGTGACTCATGCACTGCAGCTGACGGACTGCAATTTGAACATCTTGATGTTGCATACATTTCTTAATATTGTTTGATTAAAAATAAACTGTTTTATGAATATTTATGATGCTGTATACATTGCTTAATGTTGTTTGACTAATAACAAAGTGTTTGCTACAAATAGTCCGTTGACTTTTGCCACACCTTGTATATTGTCACAAATGATCAACTACATGAAGGATAAAGCAACATCAGACCAGTGACTGCTCCTCCTGTCTGCTACAAAGATCGGCTGAAACCAGCATCGCAATATTTGCATGAAGGGTGAAAAAGTTTGTCCATTATATTGCACCATGGGCAGTTCAGGGTTAAGTGTCGGCATTGCAAAGGAGAACTTCCCATATCACGATTTCAGGTCACTCAAATGTACAGGGTGACTCAAAAGTCTTAATCGGGTTTCAAATCAAGATTTCTCAGCAAGTATTTACACTAAAAACTTAATTTTTCGTTTATGGTGTAGAGGAAGAACCAGAATTTTAGTAACAGTTCGCAATTGTGAAAAAAATCACGTCAAAGTTCCAGCGAAGCTCACTCTTATTATGGAGATCTTCAAATTTTTCAGATGTCATGAAAAGCGTTTTTCACTTAAAAATGTTTTCTCATTAACTACAGCCAAAAATCCTTTATTATGAAATCTGATTGATTTAGCGACCTACAAGGCTACGTCCATTAAGTTACTAGTGGAAGGTAAATAGAATAATGAAGAAAGATAATAAAGAAGAAAGGTAAGCTAACCATTTCCATCAATGTGTAATTGGTACTTGCTATGATGGCGATCAAGCTTCTACATTCCGCATTGGTTATGCATGATGTCACAATGTCTTTGAAATGAAGCATAGGCCTAGATATATGTGAAAAGAAGGATCTCAAAAATCGTTTAGTACTAGTAGTTGATATTCACTTGTTGCTCATAGAAGCCATAGTGACGCTATCGACAGAGGATCGAATCGACGTTGTGTTGCTTATGGCAAAATACGAATCCATAACTGCCGCCCAACGGCAATGGCAAAAATTTTTGCATCACAGCCACCTTCTGAGAGCACATTACGACTGGTGTTTAAGAAACTGACCGAAACGGTTACCGTCCAAGATGCAGAGTTAAGTCGTGGCCTATTCCTTGCTGAGGGTGATGTTTTGCGTGTCAAGGAAGAGTTTGAGAATAGTACAAGATCATCGTTGCGGGATGCAGCCAATAAGCTTGATATGCCACCTGAGACTGTTCGACGTACTTTGAAGAGAACAATTGGCATGAAGTAATTTCATATTTCACGTGTGCATAAACTGCTACCGGACGACTGTGAACCAAGGCTTCAGTTTTGCGAAGAAATTACCGGATATGCGATGATCCCAGTTTCATCCATAAACTCTTTTTTTGACGAGGCAATCTTTCATTTGAGTGGCAAAATTAAAATTCACAACTGTATGATTTGGGACTATGAAAATTCACATTTACATTTATGTAACGAGATTCCCTTGAAATCGAATGGACTGGTGGTCTGGGCGGTCATGTTTTGCGACCGGATTATCGGACCTAGCTTCTTTGAATCA
Organism: Prostheceraeus crozeri; assembly: GCA_907163375.1. Classification (NCBI taxonomy): domain Eukaryota; kingdom Metazoa; phylum Platyhelminthes; order Polycladida; family Euryleptidae; genus Prostheceraeus; species Prostheceraeus crozeri. The sequence goes on along the minus strand of CAJQUW010002501.1, from coordinate 65,873 downwards.
ATATTGGCCAGAGACTATTATCGTGAGATGTTGAAGGATTATTATATTCTGGAACTAAAGAGACTACGAACATTTTGGACTAAGCTTTTTCAACAAGATGGCGCACGGCCTCATTGAGGTCTGAATGTCAGAGAATTTCTCAACATCCAATTCCCTAATCGACAGATTGGCCAAAACGGTCCCATCCACTGGCCAGCTAGGAGCCCAGATCTGACGCCTCTTGATTATTTTTTGTGGGGTCATACCAAGGATAATTTATTTTATTTTGGTGTATAAGAATAGGCCAACGAACAACAAAGAACTGCGAGTGAAGACTACTGAAGCAGTAAAGTCCGTGATGAAAGTCACGATCAATGAGACTTTTGAAAACTTCAAAAAAATGCGTCATTCTTAGTACCGAAGTTAAGGGAGCTCACTTCCAGATTCCAGCATATATAGTAAAAATGCAAGTCGTTTTGGAAATTCTGGTTCTTCCTCTACAGCATAAACGAAAAATTAAGTTCATCGTGTAAATACTTGCTGAGAAATCTCAATTTGAAAACCGATTAAGACTTTTGAGTCACCCTGTACAAGGTATAAAGAAGTAGTATGAGGTAGAAGAGGACTTTTGCTATTTGGGAGTAGAACTTAGAAGATTCGGAGGTTTCAGTGGGGCGGTTAAATTCGCGCCTTGACCTCAGAACTCACGCATTCGCGCCTAGGATATTCATTCTCGCGCTATAATCGAGACACTGTAAGATGCTGATTGCAGAACTCAAATTTGATTGGGTATGGGTGCAGCATTAAACAGGTAGTATTGTCGATGTTGAAATGTGTGAACTGGTGATGATTCCTGACATTGGATGAAATTACAGCTGTTCAGGTCTGTTCCCACTCTTCAACTGAAGATGCAACTCCATATACGGAATAATTACTTTCTTAAGTACTTATTAATACTTACTTCAGAACATTTTGCTCATCACTTAGTTTCAAAACTTTCTTTTACCAAAAACGATTTGTCGATTCGTTTGCTCTTACGATTAGACGATATCGAACGCCAGAGTCATGCGATTTTGATATAGGGGAGAACCCCTCTGTTTTATGCGGGACTTTAGACTATTAAAGGGTTTTCATGCATATAAGAGTCTTCATTTAAAAGCAGTACAAATGACTGCTAAAACCCATAATCATGAGCATGAAACCAGGCAGGGCTGGGACCGGTCAAAATCGGTTAAATGAGGATTCTCGGTATTTATTTAGTTGTCAAGGTTTATCGACTATTTTCATTCATTATCACAATTATCGACAATATTTCATTATACAAGATAAATCCAATCATACGTCGTAACCGATTTTAATCGGTTAAGAGAAAGTGTAACCGGTTGACCGAAAGATTAATAGGTTATTCGGTTAACCGATCCCAGCCCTGTATGAAACCCCATCCGAGCAAAATGATCAAGGGCATAAAAGTAGAAATGGTTAAGGGTGTAGACAGGGATCCCTAGATGGCGACGCTAGCCATCTCGGGTTCCCTCGTAAAAAAATGGTCAAGCCCTTTCTAAGGTATTGCAAATTTTTACAGTTGAGGGTTTGTTTCTACGTCTCTATGATTTGCTACCATTATCATCATTAGACGATAAATCCTTTCAATGTGACCTTAAGGAAGAGATCATCGAGTTGAAAGCAATGACATTCTGCGAATGAATTTCGAAGAAAATCCACTCTATGCGTTCCAACGAACCACTGTCTTCATTGATGTATAGTACAATGCAGTAGAAATAGTCGATAGTCCATTAATGTGTTTTGATTCGAATAGTTTTTTTATGGCAGCAGTTACAAACATGTATTCAATATCAATATTAGTAAACATAGAAGTTCGCAACTTTTGCAACCATAATGCACATGCAAACTTTCTGGGTAGACCATTGGAGTCTAACCTGGGAGCACCGAGCTAGGTCTAATTCTGTGGGGTAGACGGATATGGACTGGGTAGGCAGACATTGTACATGTATGCAATCATAGAACTTGCAAGCCTTTTATTTCGTGTGGTAACTACTTTATGTACTGCTGTCAGTGTGTACTGATTATAACAAGCTTAATTTAGAAAGCACAATTAATCTAAATATCATCTAGCATAATTACTCTCGGTGACTTTTCTTCTAGGGTCTAGAGCATAAAGCAGGTCATCATAGTCGTCATAGCAAAATTGGCAGTTTAACTAGGGACCATATTTTTCAACATGATGAATTATTTTGATTGCATGATCTCATCATCCCTCATGTTCGCAATGCACAAAATTAATTGCAAAACTAAACCAAGTTTAAGAGTGCAGACTTTAATGCATTGACAACTAAAATTGGTGTCAGATTATATCGATATAATAAATAAGTTATCACTTAATGTAGATCATTTGTACAAAAATCAAATTATAAAATTCATTTTAGATATCGAAGATGGCAAAAGAGATCCATAAATGCCTCAGTAAATAATATGTTATCGTTGGTACGTTGAAGCATCAGCAGGTGAACATTTGTAATTCAAAGAAACTGGTCATGAAATTGCGACGATTTAAAGCTAATCGAGTTTAGAACATCAGAAGTAATACCATTTCTCATTATCTTTGAATGGATTCCAATCAAACTTACAGTCAAAATGAAGGATGCATCGTCGGAAAAGTGCAAGAAATGAACAATCATAGGCGAAAAAAATTTTTTTGACAAAGTTACGACGTTACGCGAATACAGCATCGGTTTTTTCTCATGTTGTACTAATTTATTTTTCTGTGAATTGAGGCGATATCTTGTGTCTTTCTTTTTGTGGACATGTTCTAGCCGTACGTTCCTTTAAGGAGTGGTGTGATAAAACTCTTATCCTGCAACTTCTGAATCGTAAATTGAAGTTATTCAATGTTACGACGTTGCATGTGCGAAAACACGCAATTATGTTTTCCGAACTACACAAATTTCAAATATGGCCGCTTCTAAATATCTCTAAACACATTTTCAGGGCTGCCACTCTAATCAAAAATAAAAACCGGAATCAAATCGGAATGGGCCCCCTAAATTACGCAGTCGTGGGGCCCCTCAAAGTAAGAAACCTACGATCATTCGGTATCACACAACACGGTAAGTTTAGAAAGCGCTCAAAGAGAAGTTGAGTCTGTTGTAATGAAAATGTTTTTGAATCCTCACAGTTAGAAAGTAAATGTATAAAATTATTACTGATGCTTATTCAATCATCAGTTTCAACAAGGTGCACTAGAACACTGACTCGAACAGCTACTATTTTCAGGGGAACCGTTTCGAAGGTTAGACGGAGTGTACAACAAAGACCCCTCTACCTGGCAGCCAATGCAAAATCAACATGAAGTTATTGAACGATTGACAATTTCAGCTCGATATAAAGACTACATATTATCGAATAATCTACATGTAGGAATATGGATAATTTTACTTAACTGTTTCAAAGACAACTTTCTTCATTTCGTTCAAAAATGGTACATTCGAATTTATAATGCACTATTCTCGTGCAGCTTTGTCATCTTCTATATATTAATCGTGCTATGACGTCACACGGTGCAAGATCCCGTCTTTATTGTGAAAAATTTTCACGAAACCACTAGGAATAGCTGTTCAGCTGTTCGACGTTTGGAAGACTGCTTCAGCAGAGAAGTCTGGTCACAGCAAATATTTTCATGCACAATTAATGGTCAGCGCGGTCTATATGCCTCGGCAGTCATTTCCTTAACCCATTTTCTTTGGGGGAGCCATTTTTCTTTCGAGAAATCGAGAATGTGTGGCAAAATCTTCCTTTCTATGCTGTAAAGAATATACCGAATGTCATAAAGGATAGGATCATCTTCATGTTGGATGAAATGCCACCGCACTGCTACAGACCCATCGTAAATTGTTTAAACAGAATTTTCCGAAATCTTGGATTGACCGTCATGGAAGCCTTTGGAATGGCTTCCAATACCACCAGATTCAATGCCTTGTGACCTCTTTCTTTTGGGCACGCTCAAGAAATGGTGCGTAAGAGAAAACAAAAATTTTCACCGTTTTTCTTCACATCGACGAGCGATTGCGTAGAGATATGCTCTTGCGCTGTTGACCTAGGAATTAGATTGTATTCGCGCAAATAGTAAGCAAGTAGAAAATAGGTGTTATAGCGATACTAGTGTTAGCAACTTTCTTCCTTTGCATACTGTTACCGCATTTGCTCAGTATGTGAAAACTGAGTTCTATATTGTGCCAAATATCACACAATACAGAAGCCATGCAAACAAATCCTCATCCGAAAGGACATCCGAGAAGACATCTACAATTAATGAAATACATAGAGTTCAAATCTCATTCTCTAGAGCTCGTTTTAAAAACTTGAAATTTGCAAACACAAATGCAAATAGCTGATTCGTGTTTTCACTTCATTCGGATTTCCAAGTACATCCATCTACCGATGGTCTGTGGAGTGAGCTGCCGATTTACTACACTGATGGCGGCTACAAAGCCAAAAACGCTTGCAGTTCAGCCAGAAAAAACTTCAACAGTACTTGTAGCTCCGGCAATTATTCAAATCACACCTTGTTCTCATCTCTTGTATTAAAAACATATGTAATAAAAAACAATAACATCTAAAAACAACTTTTGGCTCTTAAACAAGATCATGACAGCTATAGTTATTTGATTAAGGTTGAGCCGCCATGTCATAAGTAAACGCAAAATCAACACGAAAAGAATTCCTTATCACTTCTGCAGTTGTTTGCGAGATTTCAATTTTTGTTAGTGTCTTCGCCGAAATTTAGTCGCTTTTGCATTAGGTGATCGTAAAAAATATTCTTTCGTCACTCCCTTGTGTTCCCGAAACTTTTTGGTGGATTTTTCTTTCATGTTTTTCTGGCAGACTCTTCTTGAAAGACATGTCTTGGAGAGCATCAAAGCAATCAGAACTCAGTTCAAAAGATACTCCATAATAACGTATTACAACTTTTTCGTCAAGCATTCCCCACTAAATTTATTTCTTATTTCGTCCAGTTTCTTAGGATTGACGTAAGGATCACTGACTTCCTTGTAGAAGAATCTTCTGCTCAAGAGTCAAGAGGATTTTCAGAAAGTATCTGCTTTGAATTTGATCACCCTGCAATTTTTCAGGGTTTTTAAGGTCCCCTCACGATCTTAAACTGCTACTGCACATTCTCAAAAGGGCTCCCTCAGTATCTTAAAGGGGCTCTAGCACAATCTCAAAATGGCCCTCTCACGATCTTTAAGGGGCCCTAGCACAATCTCAAAAGGGCTCTAGCACAATCTCAAAATGGCCCTCTCACGATCTTAAAGGGGCCCCTTCGCAGTCTCAAAAGTGCCCCCTTACGATCTTAAAGGGCCCCTCGCGATCGTAAAGGGCCATTTCACAATCTTAAAGGGTCTATTCGTAATCTAAAAAGGGCCCTTTTCGGAATCTAAAATAGTTGAAAATCCAAATTATTTGCTCCTTGGCAAAACATTTTCTCACTATTTAGTTTATTCTGAAAAAACCCGGAAATCCGCTTAAAACCGGAAGAGTGGCAGCCCTGCATTTTTAATAGTTAGTCAATCATTCGAATAAAAATTATACACGATTCGACGTCTTCTCGATGACTATGGACTTCGTAGAACTCCCACAATGATGGACACATCAAATCCATATCCTCATTTGGTGCCCAGCGGAATTTCCCTTCAGCTTGTCTTTCCATGAACAAGATGGCTATAATGTTGCCACTTCGGCTTGTGACACGATCTGGAAACCAGAAATCATCGCAACCAGCGGCTTTCTGCATTTGATCGACACTTCCTGACCTACAGTTGTCCAACGAGGTTGACCCTTTCTCCTCGGAGAATCGCATGGATATTCCTAGCTTCTGTCCGCAAAAAAGCGGGCAGCTTCATATGATATAATCTAATAACCGCAACGTGATGAATTCGTTTTGAAAACTGGATTTTCGGTGCATGTGTTGGAAAACTTCCGATGCTGATAGCTTCCATTTAGCAGTGTGAATGCATAGGGTTACGACGTTACAATGTTACGATTTTCAAAATGCTCTATTAAACAAATTTGTGAACATAAAGCGGATCTGAATAGACAATGTGACATGATTTACTTGCCTTGCTTTACACATAAATTTTAGAAACTTTATAGGTTGGTTGAAGGTCGTGAGACGAAAAAATGTCATTTTTCCGGTACGACGTTGCACATATAAGTTCAGATCAACATGTCAATTTTTTAACCAAATAAAAGAAGGTGAGATTAATTTCGAATAAGTACTCGATTGATGACTCGAATGAGTAGCAAACATCTGTCATATTTTAATAAATTAGAAATGTTAGTACAATAAAGGGCAAATTTTCTGTTTTTATTACAGTGTTTAGTTAATTAATTGTTTTGTAATGGAAGTCAAATTTCCGTGAATTGAATGTTTTTCTGGAAAATATAAGTGTCAAGGATGATGTTTGTGCAATCAAAAATAAGCTCTTATGTACTTCAGAAAATTTCGACGAAAACATAGAAAAATTCGCGTGGACTATATATAAGTATACTGAGTACTCGCATATATATTTAAATAATTTCCTGAGTTCAGACTGAGAAAATTTGCATTAAATTTTTCATAACATTCATAACATCTATTGAAGTTTTATCCTTAAAAATCATCCTTTTACTCATTAGATATATAATATAATATAAATTACAAAAATTATTGCAAAAACATTCTTTCATGTAACTTTATGTTTCACGGATTGCAGAAGCAACCGATCTTCAGACACAAACAAATGAGAAGGAATTACAAGTTAAAGGTATGAGCTATAAAATTTAAATTTGAAGACATAGAAGATGTTATTTGACGGATGATAAAAGATATTTTTCTAGCTTTGATGGACCTGAAGTATCATTGCAAGTACATCTCCTTATTCATGTGGAAAACATTATTGTGATCTATGTCTGACTCAGAAGTACTACATAGCTGTAGCTCAAGAAGACATATTGATTAACAAAAAAGTGAAATCATATCACAGTGTAGACGTAAGAAAAAAATTCTTTTATCATCCGTCAAGTAAGATTTTCCAAATCTTCAAATGTAAAATTTGTAGCTCATATCTTTAACTTGCAATTCCTTCTCATTTGTTTGTGTCTGAAGATCGGTTGCTTCTGCAATCCGTGAAACTTAAATAATAAATGTTGATCCATCAATTTTTGTAATTTAAAAAATCTCTAACTTATTATTAAGCACTTTATAAAAACATATATATACTTACTGCCGATTATTGGATCATGTTATATACATGAAGTTGCCATGAGACTCAATAAATATTGAAAGCTCCAAAAAAACGACAAAGGCTAGAATATTTATGTATTGACACAAATTTTCGTCACAGGCTTCGTCAGGTGTTAAAAGACATGCATAACGTAATGTGAAAAAAACCAGCGAAACATCTTCATTTACAAGACAGTACATGTTCGTCCTGACCTCTGTTACAGTTTCACGTTAATCTATGGGTGTAACTTGCTTATCCAATTGGTCTCCAATCTTCTTCGATAGTGTGCGTCGTAGAAATAGGTTGAGAGGATGGTCGGCGTCACGTTAATAATTGTCTGCACTTTGTTATGCGCTATAGATAAGATAAGACTGTTTCAAACTTATCTCCACATTAAAGATATTCACAGTGGGCATATTCTCCCTTGGGATAGCGCTGTTCCCTTTATCAGGAAAGTTAATATCATAAGGACTGAGAGATTAAGAGCCATCGGTAATAGCTCTTCAGACACCCTTACCCAGCGGCCAGCGATCGCTGAAAGTTTTATATCAACGTTTTATTGATAATGGTTACCCACATACAATTATCAAGACATTTCTACTCAAACCTATTGATGCTGCTAAAAACATAAGAGGCCATAAGACCAGTGTTCCTACGCATGACTTCAGCAATATTATCGCAGGATATGAAAAATATCGCAGGCTACAGTTGGTCATCATATTTCACTTCGCAACTTATCTATACAAATGAACATGTATGTATTCGCTAATTTAGTGTACATGCAACCAGTGGTCGGGCCATAGATTTTCCGATTTTTTTCGCAGGCCTATCAAAACCTATCAAATTTTCGCAGCCCTACATTGCCAGATTTTCGCAGCTGACCCGACCACTGCATGCAACCCAATTGGGAATGAAAACAACGAATGATTTCATAAAATCTTCGAAATAAAGGCAAAAAACTATAAAACAAATAAACAAGCTTGATACGCATGGTATGTACACACGAGTATGCAATGTTTGCGAGCCTTTCCTCCATTTGCATGAACGTTCATAATGCACTCTAGCGGTGCAAACGCATAGACGCCACGATACTCTCAGTTGCATTAATGAAGTCAGAAGTTTTGATCATAGGGGAACTATTATTGTCTATGGTTTAGATTCAACGCAAACGGAAGAAAGGTTCGGGTGCACAAAAAAGTTCAAGAATTACAAAGTGTCAACAACACGCTAGGTAACAATGATAATTTTCCAAAGTTTCTAGTGAAGACTGGGCCCTATTTACTCTTGAGGAAGTTGCATTGAAAGGGCTAGAAAACATTGCTTCAATGTGAATCATTGGAGGGGGAGGGGACGGGTACCTTGATGTACATGCATATATTCAAATTTATTCAAAATGCTTGATCATTCTATGGATATTTTCGACCACTAGCAGTCATCTTTATCAAAGGAGAAATCATACTAATTTGATGGGATGGACTTATGGGCAAGCGATGTTCTTGAATCTTCAACTCCCGTTGAGTTAATGAAACAACCCTTATTACTGCTATCATTAATGCGTGCATACTATAATCCAGTGCTCCAATTACACATGTTTATTCGTCTCACAGACCTCGTCACACGCACAACAATAGGCCTACACTAGATTAAGTTTAAATATGGATATGGATGATCATCATTAGAAAATTGAAAATCATCAGTCTTATGTTAAAGACACACACTCAAAATCTAAATCACTATTATATAACACTGGGAAAGAAAACAGAGTAGGCAGCATTGATATTGTTATCACATCCCAATCCAGCTGCTCTTATCAGTGCATCAAAGGAGGGATATTACTTATCAAAAAGATGCAATCAAATTGAAACTATGCTATCTAGCTTCCGATGCAAATAAGGATACATGTCACGTGATGGGGAAAAAAACACAAGAACAAGATGAGGAGAACAAACACACAAGAATCATTTTCGCTAAAATTATGGTAGTGACTGAATACGCAAAGCTTCAGCTTGCCTCTTCAGCCGAGTAGCATGCTCAGCGGCAGTCTTCATCGCCCTCTCGGCTGCCTCGCCCTCAATGCGATGTTTCTCATCGATGAAGCTGGTGGCTTCTGAAGTCACATCCTTTTCAGCAGAGGTGGCACTTGCCAAGTGCTTCAACGCGCTCTGCACCGCCAACCATTGCACAATATGTTATAGATACAGACCATCCACAAAGGAAATTTCCATTCTTAACAAGAAATAGATGCATTTTCTTTTTATCAGGATGTCAAATAGCTGGTAATTTGGATTACCACAGTAGATAGTGAATTCCATTTTTGGAATCCTGGGACCCAGCAGTGTTTGTTTGAAATAACGGAATGGCGAAAAATTTCATTCCTCTATAGTCGGCCTACATGTGGGCTCGGTTTTACTTCATGACATGCCACGATATGCATATCAGTCATGACAGTCCCGATCCGATCAGTACCCGGTACATCAGAACACAATATGTTAACAAGTAATAATGGGCACATTCTGGTATTACAAAAACAAATGACTTACACAGAAAAAGTATCGATTTCAACAAAGTAATGCAAAAGCAACACTTACAATGAGAAATGTCATCTTATTTTTTGATTAGACGGTCTCATGTCACTTGCTGGAAAAAAATCGTGCAGACGAAGAAAACATCAACAGAATCATACTTTTCGACACACAACTTCACCCGACTAGCAGAATACACTTTGTTTTGACACGTTCTTAAATACACCCCTTTATCCTCCATAAATCGAATCGTCTTCGCGAAATAATATCCTAAAAGGCAATTATTCCAATTAGGACATTTTTGATACAAAAATTAATGCAAGCATTTGATAAGCTCGATTCACGGCCTGTCGTTCAAACTACAATCGCTTATTTTTCTGTTCCATGGCTCACTACATCTATTGTAATACGGCATAATGCCTTGGCATTATCGATTAAGCATACACGTAGGCCTGAAATTTCATAACTCGGGAAATTCACAAGAGGAATTGAATATATCGCAGGGAATCCCTATATTATCGCATATCGCAGGATTTTGGCGAAATATCGCTGAGCGATGAATATCGCAGGGTGTAGGAACACTGCATAAGACAACGTCATCCACATCACTCTTCCGTTCATTAACGACACTTGGGTGAACAAAGTGTTCAATATGATCAATAAGTGCAAACCATCAGTAGTTATCAAACCGACTTTCAGATCCAATCAACCCTTACATTGTGGCCGCAAATTACCTTGCGGCTACACCCACAGATTAACGTGAAATTGAAAAAGAGGTCAGCAAGAACATGTACTGTCTTGTAAATGAAGATGTTTCGCTGGTTTTTTTCACATTACGTTATGCATGTCTTTTAACACCTAACGAAGCCTGTGACGAAAATTTGTGTCAATACATAAATATTCGAGCCTTTGTTGTTTTTTTTGGAGCTTTCAATATGTACATATATATGGGGATGGTCGTTTTGTTCGACAGGTTCATTTGTTCGATATGAAGTGCAATTCCAATGGGTTTTACCGTTACTCTTTCTGTCAATAATGTAGGCATATTCATTGCAAACAAACGAGAACAGGTTTGTTTCTTGAAACTCCCTCCATCTTATCAAATTACGGAAGCAAACTAATCAATATCGCAAATTATGTTATCTAAAACATTCCATTCAAATTAATTTTGATTTGAGCATACCAAGGTTTGGGATTTCCATGATTTATGCCATAAAATGATCTATGTCATAGAAAAGTAATACATCGATATCCGATGATGATTTTTTTCGAACAGATGAAAGCATTAACAAAATGGACCATGGAATTCTACGTATGAGTTGTCGATGAAATGAACGTATAGACTATATAAACAGGACTAAAATATACAATAGCGGCAATAAAGTAAAAAAATCACTTAATCTGAGTGATGCTTGGAGCAATGTCATTCCAAGGCAGTGAGTTTTGAGTCAACCATGGCAACGACATCGCCATGGTACGTTGGATCTGCGCAGTTAAGTTATGTGAGCGCCGCTCTATGAATGAGCTCAGGCAGATGCTCGGTCTTCACGACTTAAAGGCTTCGCTCCGTAGGCATCGGTTGCGGTGGTTCGGTCATCTGGAGCGTATGCCATCGTCGGCATGGCCAAGGCAAGCCCTGGACCTGGTAATCCCTGGACCCAACATCAGAGGAGGTCAAATAAAGAAATGGTCGCACAATATCAGGAAAGACCTGGAACTGATGAAACTCAATCCTGCTGTCGCCCAAGATAGAGAAGAGTGGAGAAGAAGAATTCACCCGAATCGACACAAGACGGCCGTCTCACCCCCACACCTGGGGAAAGACGTTAAACGGGGGTAAGGTAAGGTAAGTCCTTTTCCATCTTGCTGTAATATTTAGATATCTCCTACTTATGAAATTTTTTGCCTTGTTATGATATGTCAACTTCACATACCCTTAAACTCCATGTCTCAATTTTCTTGCATTTCTGACATTTCAGTGATTTTGAATTTCATAACCTGTTTGCCTTTTGTGAACACATTTGTCCGGAGGCATCGAAATGCATCGATATCAAAAATTGAATATTTATATTTGATCGGTAGATTTGCTCTAACCTTTATTTATATATATATATATATATAGCTTTGAGGGGTTCCATGCAGTACACCTTGCTATCCATTCAGCTAGTTGTCAGCATGCACTGATCATAAGTTGTTCAAGGTGCTTTTATTTAATACTGCTATCAGCAATTTTCTACTCAGACTACGTCCTAGAACCCACAATTTTCATAGTTCGTAGGCCAAGAGTGATGAATGGCATGACTGAACTTATCCTGAATGGAAATGCGTGGATGAATGGCATGCCTGAACTTACGAAGTAATATCAGTAGAAAAAGAAGGCGATGCGCATTTAAGGTCAGGGGCTAATTAAAATGATGCTTGTCGCATTTTCAACACATCATTTAATAGAAAAAAACGTGGCAAAATTGTTGTTAGTGGAAATTTTCAAAACTTCCTTGCTCAGCCGATTCCTATTAGATCATTTTTTATTGTGTGAAAAGTAGTAACCCCGTTTTTTTTTTTTACTGAATTTTCACCCCTAGCACAGCTATGAGCCATGAACGAAGCTAGGGGTTACTCAATTAAAAGTAAAAATTGTATTATTTTAAATAAATAAAAAAAAAACAGATCTTCTAATCTGATTAAACTGTCCCCATCAGAAACATGTTCGCACGCCTCTTGAAAGTATCAAGATTGTATTGGTCAGGGAAAGTGGTCTGGGGAAGCTGATTCCAAAGCTGCGCCGTGCGAACAAAAAAGCTTTTCGAGCGACTCACAGTACGTGCGCGTTCTAAGCTCACATGATAGCATATGAGTGCATTAGCTCTGCGTGTGCTTCTGGAGAAGATCTTAGGTTTGGGTACGCACTCATTTACTGCAGAGCTGCTTCTACCGAAATAGTACCTGTAGAAGAGACTGAGTGAAGCAACATCCCGTCTGACGGAGAGCGGCTGCAACTTGCTAGCAAGTTTTTCACCCATGAGATTCTTGACACGTTTCTCAACCCGTTCAAGGAGGTTAAGATGCGTTTGTGGGGCGCCTGCCCACAGATGACAACAATACTCCATCAGAGGACGAATAGTGGACTTGTAAAGATAGCAGACAGTCTGTGGTGGAAGATAGCTGCTGGCACGATAGAGACTACCAATGCGTTGAGCTGCCTGCTTGCTAATGGATTGGATGTACGGTTTCCATGACAAGTCCTTCGTAACCGCCAATCCAAGGAAGGAGATGGAATCTTGTTCTCTGATCCTATTATCTGACATCTTAATGCTATGATCATCATCTCCTTTAAGTCGTGAGTGCAGAATACTCTGAGTTTTTGAAGGATTGAAGGAAACAAGCCAATTGGCGCCCCATTCTGAGACCCTGCGTAAGTCTTCATTAAGAACGTCGCATAACTGCTGACGTTGCTGAGTGCTCTTAGCAAGTCGCTTATTGGAAATGTAAAATGTCGTGTCATCTGCATACATCACCAATTTACTCACTAGGCAGTCTGGGAGGTCGTTGATGTACAGCAGAAAAAGAGTGGGTCCCAAAATTGACCCTTGAGGAACTCCTGCATTGACAAACTTGGTGGAAGACTTTTGGCCATCTAAGACGACAGATATCTGCCGGTCACTAAGAAAAGAAGCAAGAAGTTTGTGGAGTTGATTAGCAACTCCATAGGACTTGAGCTTCATAAGGAGTCCCTGATGCCAGACTTTATCGAATGCCTTGGAAATATCCAAGGCAACTGATCTCGTCTCACCTTGTCTGTCAAGGACACGACTCACATGTTCAGTGACATATGAAAGAAGATCTGCAGTTGATCGAGAGTGCCTGAAGCCATACTGTTCTTCTGATAGAAGGTTCTGAGTTTCAAGGAAGTTAACAATGTGTTGGTTAATCACTGCTTCAAAAATCTTGCCAGCAATTGGAAGCAGGCTGATAGGACGGTAACTAGATGGAAGAGATGAGTCAGAACCTTTCTTTGGAACTGGAACCACGGAAGCTACTTTCCAACAAGAGGGAAACTCACCGGTGGATACACATGTACTGAACAGTTTAGATAAAAGTGGAGAAAGCTCAGGTGAGAGATGCTTGAAGACCGAAACCGGGATGCCATCTGGTCCACTAGACTTAGAGCTATCGAGACCGGCGATGATCTTTTTGACGTTTCGGACTGTGACTGAAGGAGGACTAACTGTCTCATCAGTGCGCGTGGGAATTGGAGGTGGAATTCTACCTCCATCGTCTAATGACGAATTCTTCGCAAACTCTTTGCAAAGAAGCTCGGCTTTGTCTGCTGAGGTTGTCGCCATGGAAGTACTGACTTCGGCATGACGGAGTGCTGGGATGGAGGATTTGTTCCTATTGGTGACACTGTTGTAAATCCTCCAGAAGTCCTTAGAGCCAAGCTTTTGGGTAGCAATGGATTTCCGTACATACAAAGCGTAACGGCTTTTGGCCTGATGTATGGTTTCCTTGCAATATCTACGTGCGGTTTTGTACAATTCAAGATTGCCAGCGCTACTGTCACGCTTATACTTATGGAAAAAGTGGTCACGCTGGCAAGTTGCAGCTGCACATTCTGGTGTAAACCAAGGTTGTGAGTGGGGCTTCATTTGGAAAGTACGGTGAGGAATGTAGGCCAACATCCCTATCTGAAGCCACTCTGTCAGTTCTTGCGCCGACTTGTGGACGTTCTCGCTCAGAATCAAATTCTCAGCTTTAACTTGACTAAGAAAAGTGCGGAAGCCACACCAGTCTGCTTTGGAGAATTGATAAACTGTTCTATGGAAGGGTGCAGACGGTGTGGAGCAAATTTGTTTGCCAGAAACTGTGATAACACAGTGATCAGACGTGCCGAGGGGAGAAGTAACCTTGTGTGAAAAACAAGTTGGATTTGAGGTGAGAAACAGGTCAAGGAGATATCCAGTATCCCCAGCTCGGTCAGGCACTCTGGTAGGACAAGTGACAATTTGACTAAGGTTGTGAGAGACAGCGAAATCCTGGGCTGCCTGACCGGAGAGATCGGTGGTGCGTGAGTGCACAAGCCAGTCAACATTGTGCACGTTGAAGTCACCAAAAACGGCAACTTCAGCGCTGGGATACTCTTGTAGATCCGTGGCAAATTCACGCGCAAAATGTGAAATGATGAGTCATCATGCTGACTCAGCCCCCCCTCTGGCAGGAAGGGAGTTGGCCAAGGATGTGTTGGGAGGAATGGGTCCGTGAGGAGGAAACTGGTCCCTCCCCCCCTCTGGAAGGAAGGAGTTTTCCAGCAAGGGAAGGAAGGTGATAGGAATGTGGGAGGGATAGAGTGGAAAGGATGGGTGTTGGTGGTGTTGGGATGAGAAAAGTTGGGAAATCGTCAGGAAGGAGGGTTCGGATATGAAAGTGGAGTTCAGATTTGGAATCTACGTGAAATTTTGGTAGGGGGAGGAAGGCAGGGAGGAGCACTAAGGGGTAGAATCTCTGAAAACGGTAGAGTTGGAAAAAGGCGGGTTTTGGTGGTTTTGGGATGAGAAAGTCCATGTTTCGGGCAGAAGGAGTGCTCGGATGGGAAAACGGAGGCCAGATTCGGACTCTACTTGAAATGTTTAGGAAGGATGTTTCCAGCGACATTGGAGAGAAAAAGTTTTGAGGACGTTCCCCCCCCCCCTCCTGACAAACTTCCAACTTTGGTGTGAGAGATCGTAGAAAGTCGTGCAATAGCTCATTTGAAAGCTGAGAGTGAGAAAAATGCAGTGGAAAGCTCAGTTTGGCTCACTTTTCCTGGGTTTTGGGAGGAAAATGGCAGGAAAACGTCAGACTTGGAAAAGGCAGGTTTTGGAGGTTTTGGGATGAGAAAAGTCGTTTTTCGGGCAGAAGGAGACCTCGGAAGGGAAAACGGAGTGCAAATTCGGACGTTTTGGTCAATGTTGGGTCTAGGAACTTCTTCCCAACTCAATCGAAGAGAAAAAGTTCTGACCCCCCCCCCTCGGCAGCGATCTTCTAACTTTGGTTGTAGACATCGTACAAAGTCGTGCAATAGCTCGTTTGAAAGCTGGGAGTGAGACAAATTCAGTGGAAAACATGGCTTGTTCGTATCTGCCTTCGTTTAGAGGTGAGATGTTATTGAAATTTTGGGACATTAACGAAAAAACGACACTCTTAGAATGTTTATGAAAATCGCTCTGGCGGGTGAAGCAAGCCTCGGACGGGAAAACAGAGACCAGATTTGGAATCAGCGTGCCATGTTACACATGAATGTCATTCATGTTATGTCTCCGAAGTGAAAGGAAGAAAGATGACAGAAGCAGTAAAGTTTACGAATGAATTTTGTTCACTACGTTTTGATCGACAAAGTCTTCGTGGTGTGATTAGGGACTACATCATCTCCTTTCATCATGAAAAGGCAGACTTAGAATTTGCTGTCGCTAAAGGTTACTTCGTTTTCCAACAGCTCATGGACAGTTTGATGAATAAAGATGTGAACGGACGATTAGTTGCAGAGATTGAATTTGAGAAAGTGACTGATGAACATGTAGGTGAACGTGTAGTGTTTCATTTTGCATCCTATTCTGCAGAGACGATACATGATCCCTAAGATTTCTATCAGCGACACATGGCGAAAATTGCATCTCGACTAGATTCATTTCATGAGCATGGATCCAACTTGCTCTTATGTCGCATAAAACACATTCATATTCAACTCAATGTGCTAAACTAGATTTGACTACAAGATTTGGGAAAAGCATTCATGAGTCAGACGTCCGCGTGCCTCCTTTTCCCTGCCGCAACGAAGTCAGGGGAGAAACGGAGGTCTCTGATTGGCTGACATAGTGTCAAATGTGGATTCGCAGGAGATTATAAAAGCAGGCGTCTCCCCATTTTCTCTTCATTTCATTCTCTTGACTTGGAAAGCGTGTGTGACTTGCTCAAGCCATTCTCCCCTCTCAACTTTGTCTGATCAATCCTGTTTGCAAATTTACAAGTGAGTGTCATGACTGTCTGGCCTAAACCTTACCAGCATTTTAGTAGAGAGACGCAGGAGAGTGTGTGGCCGATGATTGTACAAGCTTATTTTGTTGAACCATCGCCGCCACCACCACCTTTAACTTTCATTCGTCTTTCCCCTTGAAGACGTCGGGTTTACCCAAGACATTTATTAAACTTACCGATGACGATGAAACAGACTTTGATGATAAGCTTTAAATCAAAATCTGTGAACAAGGATCCTCTCTTAATTAAGGGGCCTATGTCCCACAAAGCTAACTATAGATTTCATTTTTCTCTGATGAATGTGAATGTACTTAGTGTTTTTCGTTACAGACTGCCATGGCCATGATGAATACTCCTACTTGCTGCTGCATCACTGAATCCAACATCTCCGAGCTGTGGATCCGAAAATTGAAAAGGTAATTCACGCCTATCCACCTACAAACAACAAGTGCGCTACAACGGTGTTCGACTCTATCTTCAAACGCCGGCGGTATACATACCAAAAGTGGATACGCAAGTAAATCGTTGCGGTCAAAACCTGAGTATCCCTATTGATAATTGGTTGCGACAGCAGCTTGACATTTTAGAAGACGTTGTGAGGCAAAAGGCTCTTATTCCTACTGAACTATTACAGTTGTGGCTAGAAAAGAAAACTTCTTATTATAAACCATTGTATCGCGGCACTCGCTGCTATATTTTACAAAGTAAGTATTGTAAAGTCACTTCAGGAGTGATTGTTGAACAGTCAGTTGAAACAAAATTGTCATCGCTAGGTGCTGGCTTTTATTTATTTCATATTGAGGTGCCTGCTGTTTATGTGGGACCTCATCAATCTGACAGCAATTTGATTTCTCTCAATTTGCGCATTGCTCAAATTCATCATCAACCTGAGTTAACAGGACTTGATCACATTGAGAAAGTCATTGATTCTTGTGTCAAAGAGTGTCAAGAACCTGTCACTAAACCTAAACGTCGTCGCGCATCAAAGAAAGATGGTGCTACCACCAAAGAGAAATCTTAAGTACTGTAATCAGTTAGTATGTAGTGAATGTGGAAAACGCGGCCTTGCGCGTTATGTTCAAATAAAACATTGTCATCATGTTGTATGTATCTTTTGTTATGTAAAGGACAGACATCCTTGTAAAGTTCCTGCTCAATGTATTATTTTGTAATGAAGTCTTTTTGATATTGTAGGTTGTCATCTTCATAGACAGTGAGGGAACACCCATGCAGGAATTGAGTGCTATTGCAATGAGAGAAAGTGATCAAACTGTTGTTAGTGTATATCATAGATTTTCCTACTGTCCTCCACACAAAGACGAATGGTCACGACGTCATGTGCATGGACTTGATCCTTCTATTTTGATTCATATTGGATTTGTAAATGAAACGTATTTGATAAGTGATTTCAAACGGTGGTTGTCAGGTTTTCATATTGTTAAAATATTAGGAGATGATTCTGAACGAGAAGCAACAACACTTCAGTTGCACATTGATAATTTATATTTACCATGTTGGGTAGATCGTGTAAGACAAGACTATCATATGCATTGTGATCAAAAGAAGTTTAGAGATGAAATGATTTTTGACATGGCAATATGTTTCGGTGAGAGACATCACCTGTACAGACCACCATCCCATTGTAATACTAGAAATAAAGCTACCTACATTGCAAAACTCTCTTCACGCTGGCATTGTAGTCTCTATGACGTTTATGAACTGTATCTATATTATTGTCAACAGCATGGGTCTATGTAAAACATGTTTTTACTCCTTGTGAATGAATGATGATCATTTTATGAAGTGTATTCTGTACTTGTGAATTTTGTCTGGTGTTGAATAAACTTACAGTGGAACATGATTGTTATTTCTGTTTTATTCATAGTGGAAGTCATTGAAGCAATGTGAAATCTATAGTTACAACGTTTATGATGGCGCATCGTACCTTAAGTAACCACATGTGTCATGTGACACTTGATCAACAAGGATTCCATGGATTTTTACAAGATTGGAAACTTACATTTAAAATGAAGATGAATGATATGAAAGTAGTGTTAACTGAAAGCCTTCCTCTCTTCAAAAGATTGATGGAGAGTTTACAACCTCAAGATGTAAAGGGTAGACTCGTTGCTTATATAGAGTTGAAAGATTTACAAAAACCTATCGTTTTGGATCTTATTGCACAGAATGGATTACTCTTAGTGATCAATTTTATGGTCGTCATATGGAGAAAATTATTGAGAGAATAGAAGAGACGGAAGGAAATGCATACGTTGTTAAACATATCATGATTCAACTGAGTGTGTTTACATCCACGACTTTGCTTGATGCTCGACACATTGTGTAGATGCAATAAAGTTTTCTTTTCACTGAGTATTTTGTAATGGTGTATAGAGCAACATGAGTCATTGCGCTTTGTGCATTACTATCAGGCTCTTTGTTAGATAAATGAATGCGTCTTTGTTCGCTAGAAGGGCGTGTCATTCAAGTCTTTGTGAGGACTAGAACGACTTTGTAAGAGGGAAGGTTTCCATCCACGCACTCAAAAGTTCACATGCGATAACTCTTTGTCACATAACAAAGACAGGGAAAAAGAGAAAGGGAAACGTATGTGATTGGAGCTAGGTCTGCTTATAAAACGGACGACTGAGAGCATGGCAATCATTTCCGCCCTTGCGCTAACCATGCAGTTGCTCGAAGCCATCAACTCCTCTGCTCTCGCACTGGGTACACAGAACTCCCTTACTTTAGCATCGGGTAAAAATGCTTTCAATCAAAAGATAACTCATCATGGAGAAGCCGTAACCATAAAAACTCCAAGTCAACGGATAGATTATCTAAAGATTATGTCAACAAAGTATGGACTGGCCGTGTGTGTGCCGTTAGACTATTGGACACGGTTACAATTCAATACTCTTCCTGAAACATTCCTGAAAGAAAATCTCACCATTCCCAAAGAAATTGTTCGACACAATGGGAAGCGGCCACAAGTTCCCATCATGGAAAGACGATACATGTATGTGCATATGGATAGACACTGTCTCATCATCCATGAAAAGGAGGGCAGCGAGTTCGACTTACTCAATTGCAAACCACTCCCCATTTTGCGAAAAGGATTCTACTCCTTCAAAATTAAAATTCAAACCATCTACATGGGTCCGCGCAGGGACGGAAGGTTGTTTACGTTGAATCCCTATCTTGTCTCCATCACCTTTAAAAATGATGTCCATGTTGATGATGATCAACTACAGTAACACTCTCCACTAACTGAGAACGTACCATCGGTCTTTATGAGACCACGGCCTAACGGCCACCGTATCAAGAAAGAAAATGTACACTCACCATGCCACACATGAACATGACTCTCTCTCCTTCTTTCTTAGGCATACCCTTCTTCACTCAAGTTTTAATCATGTGGAAATTATCAGCATGGCTCCATGTATCATGGAAAAGTCAGTGTGTTACATTTCATGATACGAAACGTCAACTTCAGATAACTCTAGAACGCTTTCATCTACGAAGGTTACATCGCGCTATCCTATCCCACTCTTGCCGTGTCATTAACGTAGGAGACGGCATTGTATTTATTCGCATTCAAGAGATGATTCTACATAATGATCACTGCTACATTGTGATTCCAAAACCCTCATGGGAAAAGTATAAAAGGGAAGTTCACTCAACCCTCATCTCATTTGTGAGTCATGCTCCCCATCCGCATCATCAACGCCATGCGCGAAATGAATCTCAGAAAAGACATCGATTTAGAACAGTTGCATACCCATCTTCCCGATTCAGTCTATCATCGCGGTCGTCCGCAAATGTTGGTCATTCGCATGAGCAACGGTCGAAATCTTCAAATCTTTCGCTGCGGCAAAATCCAAGTCCTAGGAAACCTTTCTCATTTCGTGATGCAGTCCATGTGTTACGAAGTCGTCAAGAAAATGCGAACACTCATGCCTCATCTCCGCCTCAGTCCCCTGACATTGAAGAATATAGTAGTGTCTGTTCAATTGAAGATGTTAGTGAATCTAGCAAACATTAAAACCAGTAATCATTGTATATTTTATGAAACTGAACTCTTTCCTGCTGCTCTGATTCGGAAGTGGCATCCTGTACATATTGCAGTGTTTCACAACGGACATTGTATCATGACTGGTTTACGTGATATCAGTAAAGTAGCTGACATTGTTAAATCTTTAATGCGTTATTTGTATGAGTCACAGTTAATAGAATCGTGTTAATCACATGTGTTTTGAATGAGTCATCGCAATGAACTATCGCCCACACTCTTGTCGGTGAAATGGTCATCAACAAGGTTCTTCGCTTTATGATGAGTCAGCGCTACTTATAGACATGAAATGATGTCCACACACTTGTCGGTGAAAAGGTCACGCTGTCTGACGTGAGGCGCCATCGATGTTGAATGACACGCCCACACACGTGTCGGTGAAAAGGTTGAACAAGACTGATTAGATTCTTATCTATCTGACTGGCGCCTTACCCCTTCATGAGTCAGAGCTATTTATAGACATGAGTCAGCAAAGTGGTTGATGTTTCCTAAGCCGAAGAAATTGTCATGATGTTACTTTCGTTGGTGAGGATGATAACTTACAAACTCTAACATGGTTTTGACTTCATTTTATATTTCACCTATCTTACAAACAGCGACATGGGTATAACTATATTTCTAACTTTACAAAGAGTGAAGTGATTCTAACTTCATTTATATTTCACCTATCTTACAAACAGTGATATGGTTATAACTTATTTTATACTTTACCTATCTTGCAAACAGTGAGATGATTCTAACATTAATTCAAACTTTACATTCATCAACTTTATTTCTAACTTTACAAACGTCAACTTTATTTCTAACTTTGCAAACTCTAACATGGTTATGACTTCATTTTATATTTCACCTATCTTACAAACAGCGACATGGGTATAACTCTATTTCTAACTTTACAAAGAGTGAAGTGATTCTAACTTCATTTATATTTCACCTATCTTACAAACAGCGACATGGGTATAACTTTATTTCTAACTTACAATCAACAACTTTATTTCTAACCCTACCCATCTTACAAAATGATTAAAATTTTTACTTCTGTCTAATGAGTGAGAATTCCATCTTTATGTCAAAAGAAAAACGACACAGTCTGTACATGATATGTTGTTCATCATCACAACCGATTTTCATAGCACTGCACATAGTTAACCGTTAAACGGCGTTGCGGGGTGTTTTCCACCCCAAGTGATATTTAAATACACACAACTTCTGTTATACTCTAGTTCGATTGCTGAAATCTCATGACTTTTCTTGGATAATTATAATATTTTTTCAGTAGAAAAATTGGATTTATATTCCACATGGTTTATGATTTAGGAGTGATTTTATAGATTCCGGTGTTTCGGGGTGTTTTCTACCCCATTCAAAAAATGATACTTTTGTTCATTTTCTTTTCATCTAAACGAAATTTATCGCTGCCAAGTTGTTTAGAGTTGTAATTCTGATGTTATTTACTTAGCAAGCGTTCACGTGATCATTTTCCAAGAAATTCTATCCTCTGATTTCCAAGAAATTGCACCCTGCGAAGGTTGCAGTGGAGTTGTCTCACGACGTGATCGATTTCCAAGACAAAGCGCCCTCCTCTCGAATACGCCAATAAATTCAGTGCGTTTCTTATGTGGTTGCACATTCTGTCGAGATGTCTGCATCAAGAAGGTCTCTTCCGGAAAGACAAGCTCGATTAATTGCGAACCGAATTCTGGCTAAAGAAGAAGAATTTCCTGAGAGCATAGAATCTGATGATGCTGCAGCAGCCGAAGTTGATGACGCTACCGTAGATCTTCCAACTGGAGATCATTATAGCGACGATGATATATTGGATGTCGAACAACTTGAGAGAATTGTTGACAGTAGTCCTGAATCAAATAATTCAAGTGAACGTGACTCAAACTCGTCGGACAATCTCTTATCAGCCGCCTCATCTGTAGGTGGTGGAGCAATGATCAGTGCGAATGGAACCACGGGAAATAATTCAACCAGGCCATGGTGTTGGGCGTGCGTCATCTAGAAATGTTTTCAATGTCGGAAATCAAGTCTTACGAGCTGGACTGCACCCACAATCAAATGAAGAATCTTTCCTCGTGTATTTTGAGGATATACTCGCAGAAGTCGTGTTATTCACAAATTTGGAAGGACGAAGAGTTGCTTCAGCAAGTGGAGTCGCCTGGAAGCCAGTCACACTCGTCGAAATCAAAGCTTTTATCGGGCTTCTTATTATAGCAGGTAAGTCATGTTCTTATTTCTGGGCAACTATTCAAAATTCAATTTACTATTCTTTCTGTCTATATAAGTACTATTCAAAATTACTACAGTAAAATCTATCTATGACATATTATCTCATAAGGAATAAAAAATAATGCGTTTTATAAAAAGATCGTCTTTATGAGCTTCGTTATAAAAGGAGAATTCTATTTGGGACTTTTTGATGGGTTCGTAGAGAAAAATACAGGAGAGACGAATTTTACTCTATTTTTACGTCCATATTGATAGGCTAGTAATATAATACATACATTTACGCCTATGATGATGTTCATTGATAAGAAATTATGTAGGCTATTATGAACATTTTAGTTATTTGCATTCACATGCGGGATCTTTCTGTTTCAGGTTCGTTCAAGGCAGGTCGCCGTGATATCCAGGAAATGTGGCGACATTGTATATTTCGAGCTACAATGAGCTACATGCGGTTTTCACAAATACGAAAATGTATGCGATTTGATGATAAATTGCGCCGTGACCGGAATGACACTCATGCTCAATGCATCGCTTGCACGGAATTACATCGCGGGGCCGTTTTTATGCGTCGACGGACAGCTAGTCGAGTTTCACGGACGTGTCTCATTTAGACAGTACACACCATCGAAACCCGGCAAATCTGGTATCAAGGTATTCTGGCTCGTGGATCAGGAAAATTCCTTTCCCCTGAAATGTTTGGTGTACATTGGTGCCGATACTTTGTCTGACGAGGAGAGAAATGCAAGCCATTCTATTGGAGAAGCTGTTGTCATGAAATTGGCGGAGAACTGGTTGAACAAAGGCCGCAACATCACTGCCGACAGTTGGTTCACAACGACTCAGTTGGCTGACCGACTCCTGAAGGAAAGGACCACAATAGTAGGAACCATGCGCCGAAACAATCGCTCGATACCTCCTGCCGCCAAATCAATTGCCGGGCGAAGGAAATGGGACTATGTACACTATTTGTCTGGGGCAAGGGTCCTTTGCTCATTTTGGGACAAGAAAAGGGTCCCGGTTCTCGTGCTTTCCACCATGCACTCATCCGCCATTCATTGTGAAAACCAAAAACCCGAAATAATAGATTTTTATAACAGAAATAAAGGAGGAGTGGACACTCTTGATAAACTCTGCCGCTCGTATCGATGCCAACGCAAGTCTCGCCGTTGGTCATTTTCCGTTTTCATGGCGCTTGTTGATGTTGGTGTCGTGGCGGCTATGAGGACCATGCAGCAAAATGAACAAGAGATCGTTTCACATTTCAATTTCAAATGTGAACTGGGCTTCCAGTTGGCGATGCCTCTTGTTCGTCATAGAGCAACTCTTTCTAATCTAAAACGAAGCATCAAAGATTCCATGCGGCTCGTGGGTGTGACTTTTTCATTACCAAGAAATGAATCGATCGTCGCTCCTCTCCCGGCTACGAGATGCCGATACTGTACCCGTCAGCAAGACAGAAAAACTCGCATGCGTTGCAGCATGTGTACTGTTTCCGTTTGCAAAGACCACGCCTCCGTTTTGTGTCCTGACTGCTCGTGACGTTGGATTGATTATTTTTTCACTATAGACCTATCTGTGACGTCAAATTATAATCGGTTTGTTTATTTCGTATACACTTTGTTGATTGTTTTATATGAACTTGAAGCTAAGATAAGGTTTCAACACTGGGACAAAAATACATGTATTGATGACAATTATAGACGGAGCGTACTAACGGAATAGACGCTTTTTTATATACAATAGGGTCATATATCCGTTAGTAACATGTTTTCATATAGTAGCCTATGACATAAGAAGGTCGTTCGATTACTATTTGATAGCATCAGACAATTTTACCTATCCCATAAAACATGAAAAAATGAAAATATAATAATGGGGTGAATAACACCCCACAACGCCGTTATCCTAGTAAAAAAGGCAACGCCGTTTAACGGTTAATACTGATGGTAGCAGAAAACAAAGTTTTTATGGCTCACATCACCGGAGAAAACAAAGTCACTGATATGCAGGGAGAAAACAACGTCAGGAAAACCAGTTGATATGCAAGTCATGATATAAAGTGATCAGGAGTTGGACGCATGTTACAAGGCACTCACTCAACACCCCATAGAAAACGCCATGGAGATAAAAAGCAAAACATCAACCACAACAGAGAGGAAGCATTCATCATCAGACATCGCCGGACGGAGGAGGAGAAAGTTTCTGTCTCTTGGGTGGAGGTAGATGAGTGTCTGGATGGCCGTACGGTAATGAGTGGTTAGGACTCATCCAGCATCGCTTGTCTTCCCAAGCTGAGAGACCTCGTTTCCTAAACGTCGTTGTTCTGACTTGATGCGACTGTGATTTTAAAATGGTTATTTCTACTTTTTTAATTCTAAGAGAATCTAAGGCATCTTCATAGTCCCTATGTGTCATTTTTCTAACGATTGACTTCGAGATGCCTTTCGCCCGTTTTATAGAAAGCTCTGAGGATTTTAGCTTCATGGAGTACATCTTGGGGCGAAGCAAGATCATCTCCTCTATCTGTTTGCCGGCACACTCATCCTTGAAGCAGCCAAGCTTCGCTTTATTTGAGGTAGAGTATAGCGGATGGTCAGTGGGATAGTTGGAACTATCAAACTTGGGTGCTAAATATTTTAAAATGTCTTCCTGCTTGACTTGGCTCGTGGTTGTCAAAGCTAGGAAGAAGCTGTCTGTATCACCTCCTACTAATTCCACACGTTGGAGAAGTGGACATGTCTTAAAAGTGTGGTAAAATAACTTATACATTTCTAACTTGGAGTGATCCATGACAGCTTGACCGACATAAATGGGGTTACAAAGTTCTACTTTAGATTTTAACATTTTAAAACCAGTGATGTCTTCGGAAATGACATCATGGTGGCAAAACAACGGCGAGCGACATAACTTGATACTCGCTTCCGGATCAGTTACGATGCGATAGTCCATGCGCTTTCTTACATCCTCCATGGTTTTACCAAAGAGGGCATTATTCTTAAATTTAAAGAAGTCCTTTTCGAAAGGATTCTTGGATTCAGCCCGTTTCTTGCCATTAAATTCTATATACGGTTTTAGAAAGGGCTTCTGCCTAAACTGGATAGCGCGATGGACTTCATCAAGTTGCATCCCCATACCTAGATAGAATTTGAGGATGGAATAGTGCACGATGTAATGCTGCTTGTTCAATTGGGTGAGCAACAACTTCCTAGTGGCTTTATACTTTAAGTCATTTTCCGCCTCATACTGCTTATTGTGTTCTTCCATAAAGGGAGAGAACATATCTGGACTGACTATGCCAGATTCGGGTGCGAGAGGAAAATCAACGGTCCTATTCTTAATGGAGTCTGGATAGATGAGGTCGACTTCAAATAAATAACCTATGTCGGCCTCATCTCCCAGTGCCATGATGTGTGCTGGATTGGAGAAGTGTTCAATGTCATGGGGCTCCTACCCATTGGAAGTCAGACTGTGGCAAAGGCTTGGAGAGTTCACTCCCATACAAATTATTTTGGTCTATGTACATTAAATGCGTGGTCGATCCTATGTCTTGGGTGCTGTTGACAACATGTTTGTTAACAAATGTCAAGCCATCCCTAAAACCACGTTCAAATAACGTGTACATTTCTGCATCTTGCAGTAAATGAATGCTCTCTTTCGTCATCTTGAAGGCTGACTGATAGGACAGACCCGGCAGACTAACAAAATGGACGCGGTCTAAGGCGTCCTGTTCTAATGTGACTTTCCTAAAAGTCTCAAATGCGTCTAATTTTAAGTAGGCAAGCATGTAGTCACCAAACGTGTGACACCTAAATTCTAACCATGCTTGCTCTGCATGCCTATAATCATCCAGCGAACAGTCCTCACCCGTCAAATCATTTTTAAATTTATCGATGGACGGAAGGGATGTTTCTTTCAATGTATCGATTGAACTAAAATAACTATAAGTAAACACCCCTTTCCGTCGTATCAGACTGTCACTTATGTTGGGATAGTCTTTCCTTAAATGTTGAGTGAGGGGAAGTGTTTCTAAATTATTAGCCAACGCGGCTAAGGAAGAAGACATAAACTGGAAACTGTCCATAAACTGAACGTCATAAAAGACAGGCTTCCCCTCCTTCGTCTTATCGACTTGGACTTTAGCAGTGATGCACATAAATTTTTCCTTACTTTGTGCAATCACTTTGGATGACCAGGATTTCATTTTACCGAATCCATGGCGAATGATGATGTGAGCATCATAACATTTGAAGTTATGAAAGATGACCGGGAGCGTTCGGCGTTTGAGCCTAAGTTTCATATTGCATTTACTGCATAAGGCAGACCTAAATTTACCACTGAGATGGCAATGGTCCCTCACTTTCTTATGTTGCTGATCATCAAAGGATGAACAGCAGCGGGGACATTCCGTGGTCCTATCAAACTTGATTTTATCGGCTTCTGTGAAGCACATGGGTTTCCTAGTTAGCTCCATTTCATAGCGTTGATGAAAACGGGCTTTCCTATCTAAAAAGTTGAGGAAGTTTTCAACGCACTCCTCGCCTTGCCACACATGCATTTTATTTTGGTTCCTATGATATGGATGCCAAACTTCATAGCAGGTAATGGCTGCTGGCTCATGACTTAGGTCTTCTTGTTCAATATAACATTCAATGTTCGCATAGATGGTACATATGGGACTGAGCTCATTGCCGTTTTCCTGATACCTATAAAATTTATCTTTGGGCATGACTTCCATTTGAAGTTTACCCCGAGAGCACCACTCGTAATGCTGTTCAAAAAATGCTTTTGACCTAAAGCGTCGTGTGCAGCGATCACAGTAATAATGTTTGTTATCATAACTTTGCTGGTGGTGATACAATCTAGAAATTTTGGGAATGCCACAATAATGCCATTCTGGGTGGTTGTCGCTATAGACTAGGAGGAGATTGACAACCCGGTCGAAGTTACTTTAGCGGTTGTTATACTTAGCGCCCTTCAGACTTTTTCCCAGAGATGGATGACAATCTTAATGTTATTCAATTTTTCAAATTGGGCGATGCCTTTAAAATCTAATGTGTTGACATCTAACCCGTCAAACTTAAGCTCATCCTCCATTCACAATACTTGGTGACTCTTTGACGATCCCTATCTATATCATTATAGTGAAGAATGGAGAGGACGGCATACTTGAAACACTGAGACTGACATTCTACATTGACGACAGCCTTTTTGTCAGCCAGTGCTTTGGGGAGGGTGAAACAACCACTCCCTTGTACATTTTCTAAAAGATTTATTTTGATGTCTACTTTCTCTATCCCATCAAAGACCAGACCGCTGTCTCTTTCATTAAATTTATTTAAATTGCTGACGAGATAGGTCGCATGTCTCTCTATCCACTCGTTTACATCACCTATGAGATCAGCAGCACGGGAGGCTATCCTAATGGTCACAGTTGACTCTACTTCTCCCGTGCTACTGTCTACCTTATTGAAACGAGCAGTGAGATAGAACATGCCCTTAAGTAAAAATCTATCTAAGCTCGCCAACATTTGATGAATTAATGCATGATGTGGTTCTCCACGTACCCGGACAGACCGTTGAGAGAATCGAAAATTTCTTCGGGTACTCATAATGAGATGTAATTTTTTCCAGAATTTTCGCCTTCCGGCTTTGTCAATGGAACATGTAGAATTGAATTCTACATGCTCCATTGACAAAGCCGGAAGGCGAAAATTTTGGAAAAAATTACATCTCATTATGAGTACCCGAAGAAATTTTCGATTGATGAATTAAGCCTATATTATTCATCAAGAAAGGATGAATGTCTTGCACAGCTTCAGAGCTTTCTAACTGATAATGGCGAACGAGCCTCTCAAGGGAAAACTTGCTCAGCCTTAGAGTGACGTTGTCGTCAGTGTAAAGCTCAGTGGGATGAGTGTGACAGAGTGTGTGTGAAGAGAGAACGAACTCTGTAGGAAAGGTCTTCTGACACGAAGAACAGGAAAAGCCGACGTGCGATGAAGGATGCTTCCTACCTGTTGTTGTCGGTGGTTGCCTCACACTGCCACAGGAACCGCCTTCGATGTGGACTCGCAAGTTGGCGCTGTTGTAGAACGTGCGTCCACAACCTTCACACTTAGGCCGTTGAGGGATTGGTCGGCGCTTTCCTCCCCTGCAGGTGCGCCCAGCGGTGTGACGTCTCAAACTGTAGGCTGAGGCGAAGACCCTGTCATACCGCTGGCATTGAAAGTCCTTCTTTTCGACTTCCATCTCACTCTCCTCTCCCACTATCTCTAGCTCCTCCTGCTCCAACAGTCTCTCCACCGACTTGACGGAGAGGAGAGGGAGGTCGGCCGCTGCAGGTGGTGGTGGTGATGCCGGGATGATGATGGGACGGGAAGGAACTTCGCCGTCCAGGAGGTAGCACGCCAGATCTGTTGAGAAAAAGAGAAAAGAGATTAGTAACATGATCAACATTTCAAGTTTGAAGTCTTATCCCCTATTTCCCAATCACGACTACTTACCATCTAAGGACTGTAACTCCGGCAGCAGGGATGGACGCGGAGGAGGCAAGAGAGGGACGCGAGCCGAGGGTGGAAGGGTCCTGGCCTTCGGTGTCGGAGGGACGTGATGGTGAGGAGCAGGGACTGGCGCAGGTACCGGAACTGGTGGCGGTGGAGGTCGGGCGATGACAGTGCCCGAGAAAGGGGTCGCAGCTTGGGCGGAGGTAGATGAGCGGGAAGGTAGGGCCGGAAATTCATCGTGGTATTTCCGCCTCGCGGCTTCCCCCCACTTCTTCATCTTCGCCATATCTGAAGAGAGGAAAGAGAGATTAGATTAGAGGTTGCGGAGATAATAATGATAGAGAGTAAGCTATACGGATACAGAAGTGCTAAAACATGACATTCCAACTCATAGGTGAGGATACTTACACTTGCCAAGCCGCTCGTAAGCTTGCCCGATTGCTCCTTGGGGGACGGGTTCGCCGTTACAAATACATTCATGCACTGAAAAAGAATGACAGCAAAGATGAGCAGAGGTAAAATTTGAATTCGGTTTAGACATGAAAAAAATAAGGGAGGGGCTCTTGATTTTAATGAGGATGTCTACCCCAATGATGTTAGTAATAGAATCAATCTTGATAGAAATACTTACATTGCTCGATGGTGGCTTTCTCCATCTCAGCAGCAATGCGATAATTTTCAATTTTTGCGAATTCCATTTTTGTTCGATTACAGACAGCAGATTATGTTAGTAGATTTCAATCACTGAAAAGGAAAGATGAAAATCGTTTCATTTGCCTAGTCAACGTTTGGGAACAATCATTGAAGCGACATCTAATGAGTTACATCTCACTCTACTCCATATCATAAAGACTAACCTTTGTCGAATGGCTGAAGTACTCTGACCTGGCGAGAGAAAGCATCACGTTGAGTATGAAGTCGAACGCCCAACATGAGCAACGGTTCAGAGGTTTCGGTCTAACAAACGACGAACAACCCGTGCAACGCAATCCCTCTACGGCAGTACCCGCCGTCCCGAAGGAACGCTCGAGCAAAGGAGGTATTACAGCGATGATATGTTTTATGAGCAAAAGTGAATCTCTTGATAGCAAGAGACTATTCAACTTGATAGCAAGTCAAAACAACCTGATAGCAGGAGCTCACCGACACTCACCTTGTGAAAGATAAATGTGAAGAGCAGAGCTGGTGCACTACCTTTTATAAGATTTTCCTAAGCGGTGAATGGATGAGACCTCTCGTCCAATCACAGACGAGCTACAGCTCCCGATGTGCGCACGCACAATTGTAACGCGTTATTGAAATCGTCCTAGGCAAAATGATGTTTAGCAATAGACTCAACCATGGCACCTGAAGTCAATACATTGAAACATGATGATTGCACGATTCGTTTTCATCAAGAGAGTTTCGGAGGCTTAATACAAGATTACATCCTTGAGTTTCAAAGGGAGGAGACAGAATTGGAAGCATGTTTAGACTACACACGAGAAATATTTACGGAGTTGATATCTTATTTCAAAGACAGTCTCATCAAGGCTCACTTAATTGCACATGCCAATTACACTCATTTTCCAGAAGGTGAAGCAACGGAAAGTGTTGACATACAATTTCGTTCCTATGGACAAGAATATGTTACTGATGCTTGAGTTTCATACACGACATCTCCAGAAGATTATTTCTCGGATGGACAACTTTCATGGTTACGGCGATCATTTGCTTCTGAATAAAATAAAGCATATTGTCATTGCTATTAGTAAAGTGGTTTTCAATGATGTTAAATCAAAGACCAAATAAAGTATTTTTTCATGACACTTGTGTTGTGCTAAACTTTCTAGTGCTGTGGTGAACACTTTTCATATAACATTCTAAACTCTCATTGCAGTAGAAAACTGCTTTTAGTAAACCTGATGAAGCTAATCTAACAGTCATGTAGTTTGAATTTTCTAATAAGGGAACAGTTGACAACTGTCTCCAATAGAACTTTCTAACACTGTGAAAGTAAGTTACAAGACAATCTACACTGTGCAGTAAAACCTTTTCGATAAAGCTTTCTAGTGCTGTGGTGAGTTCGGTCAGTCATGCAACTTCAATGATCAAACTTTACTTTCACAAACGTGTGTCGTAGTAAAATTATTTGACTACACTAACGCTTGCATTTCATTACATTTGTGTTTCATACAACGTCAATGATCAAACTTGACTAACTATACATCAACCTCTGTTACAGTAAAAATATTTGACTATACTAAACTTTGCTTTTGCAAACCATGATACACTTTCTGACTAGACTTGCGAATAAACCTTCGATGATCAAACTTTTTAACTATACATCAACCTGTGTGGCACTGAAAAAGTTTTGTACAACTTGATACACTTTCTGACGACGTTCACAAGAGCTTGTTCACTACTGAAGAGAGAAGTCTGTGATGTGTTGCGTGTGGCGCAAGGGTGGCCTCCCATTTCATTCCATTCATCATTTTTCTTCCCCTCTGCATTCCATATCCGAGGATATGTGGCGGGCTTGGGACCGCTTTAGCTGCATTAGAAGGTTGGCCCTTAAAAGAGCCCATGGGTCGTTCTCCGTCCACCGACACTACTACTGCAAACACTCTGAAAGGAAAATAATAGGAGATTAGATGAGCTACAAAAAATAATTATGTTGAATAGATTTACTGGGAACCTTCTTTCTAACTTTTCTGACGACGAAGTCTTCAAGCTCTCCATTGATATTCATCGTCATGTGGAGGCAGCGAACTCCATCCCCCTCGTAACACAACTGCGTTTCGTTCAAATCGCTGGAGATTGTGGGGACATGACATATGTTATTCTCAAAGAGGGGAAGATGAACCTCATATACTCTCCTTTTTCGACACTTCAAACGCTCATGCAGTCGCTCAACTTCACCCGCCAACCTCTTATTAATACCCTTCACCTCCTCCGTCTCCTTCACCACGCTTCGCATCCGCTCTATCTCTTCATCCTTCCTCGACACACTCGCCTGCAAGCTCTCCACCAAACCTGCCTTCCTCATCAACTCGCTCCTTTCCACCATCCATTCCTTCTCCTTCTTTCTCAAGCTCTCCAACTCTTCCCTCGTTGCCCTATACCCCTCAACCTTGACCATCAGCTCTTCATTCTCCTTCAAAACTTTTCTATTATTACTTTCCAAACCCATCACACGATCCTTCATCCTCACAAATGCCTCCATATCATACCCCTCTTCCTGCCGTGGCGATGACGCTGCCATCGGCTTAGCCACTTCCTTCCCCTTCCACTCTTCCTTCAAATCTGCTATATCCCCAAACAAATCTTCCATCACCGCATCCAAATCAACATCATCCTTCTTCATTTTCGATCTCAACTCAACTTCCTCACTCGAACTCTCATCACTCGCATTCGTCACCACTTTCTCCCCAACCACGTCCTCAATCGTCGCCACCGCCTTCCTCACCTCTTCCCTTTCCAACAACTCTCCCTCAAACCACGTCTTGAACCCCTGCTCTCCGATGTTCCCACTCTCACACGGTAAATGCGCCTTGATAAATTCCTTCTCATCCCCCATCACACATTTCCGACAAGACAACACAACCTCAACATCACTTTCCTCTCATGGCCCATCGTCCCCTCTAGCTTTTAAATGCTTCTTGAGCTCACTCCCTCTGGCAATCTTGCCGCAACTGCATTTGCCCACTAGCATCTTGGCGTCGCTCGGTTTCGTCATGATAATTCTGTAAAGATAGAGTAAAATTTGATAGCAAGTGTTTATAGGATACTACTTGCTGATATGCATTGAAAGACTAAGTCATCAAACATTTGATAGCAAACGTTGGAATAAAATTTAAAGAGTATGATTCCTAGCTTTATCCTATATCCCAAAGTTTGATAGCAAACCTTGTCAGAGCACTCACCGTTCGTCTTGCAACTTGAAACAGGAGTGAAGACTAGAGAAAAGTCGCGGTTTATATACCCAGCGAGCACAAAGCTATGATTCAGACCTTCCTTATTTGGACATGCTTTTAACTTGACAGCAGCAGTTTTACCATGTATGGGCATCGGCAGTCACCGTGCTTTCAGTAACCAACTCCCAACACAAAGACGGATTCCCCTATGACGTGAAAAGGTTTGACGTCAATGCTTGCAGTAACCGTCCCATTTTTACCAAGTTACAATGACAAACGATAGACGTTGCCAAGCCTGAGTTACTGAGGCTAGACGAAGAAGGCCTGATAGCAAGCCAGCAACCGTTTGGGTGTTAAGCTCTTGAATCCGTTACAGGCATTACTCAGAGGGGATCTTATCCCAGCTCCAAGGCCTCGACCCACAAATCCAACCTCGAGCGGACAGAGCGTGCGTCATATCACTGTGTTGGTATCCGGGCCCTAGTTTTGACATGAAAACCGGTGGAGTTATTTACAAGAGGAAACGACCCAAGTCACAGAGACTCATAAACGACTGCTTTTTATTCAAAAACTTTAATTATTATCACTAAATATGAATTTAAATTTTTCAGTATTTTAATACTACTCATAAAACGTTTATAAGTAGTCTGTAACCTACAGCACAGCAAGAGCTGTCGAATGTTTTTTGAATCAAGTCTAAAGGACTTGTAGAAGCAAAGTTATAGCCGTTTGAAGATTTCGGCCTACTATCATCAAATGGTCAGTCATGCTATACTGACTAACCTATAAGTCTGACACCTTAGCTGATATCAGCAATGGAAAGTCAGAAGTCCGATATCGGAACTCAAGAGAAACGAATTACCTGTAGTCAGTTTCTCAACTTAGTGAAATTTCTCTCCCGATCCCGTTCTTATATACCCTGTGAATATGCAATCGATAAGAGGGGGGTCAAAACATTATTTGTCACAAATTTGACGCTGATTCCAAATCTGGTTTCTGTTTTCCCGTCCGAGGCTTGCTTCACCCGCTAGAGCGATTTTCATAAACATTCTAACTCTGTCGTTTTTTCGTCAATGTCCCAAAATTTCAATAACATCTCACCTCTAAACGAAGGCAGATACGAACAAGCCATGTTTTCCACTGAATTTGTCTCATTCACAGCTTTCAAACGAGCTATTGCACGACTTTCTACGATGTCTACAACCAAAGTTAGAAGATCGCTGCCGAGGGGGGGGGTCAGAACTTTTTCTCTTCGATTGAGTTGGGAAGAAGTTCCTAGACCCAACATTGACCAAAGCGTCCGAATTTGCACTCCGTTTTCCCATCCGAGGTCTCCTTCATGTCGAAAAACGACTTTTCTCATCCCAAAACCTCCAAAACCTGCCTTTTCCAAGTCTGACGTTTTCCTGCCATTTTCCTCCCTAAACCCAGGAAAATTAGTCCAAACTGAGCTCTCCACTACATTTTTCTCACTTACAGCTTTCAAACGAGCTATTGCACGACTTTCTACGATGTCTACAACCAAAGTTAAAAGATCGCTGCCGAGGGGGGGGGGGGGTCAGAACTTTTTCTCTTCGATTGAGTTGGGAAGAAGTTCCTAGACCCAACATTGACCAAAACGTCCGAATTTGCACTCCGTTTTCCCTTCCGAGGTCTCCTTCTGCCCGAAAAACGACTTTTCTCATCCCAAAACCTCCAAAACCTGCCTTTTCCAAGTCTGACGTTTTCCTGCCATTTTCCTCCCAAAACCCAGGAAAAGTGAGCCAAACTGAGCTTAAAGAGAAGGAGGGGGGGGGGGGGGGGGGGGGACGTCTCAAACTTTTTTTCTCCAATGTCTCGAAACATCCATCCTTCCTAAACATCAAGTAGAGAGTCCGAATCTGGCCCGTTTTTTTCCATCCGAGGTCTCCTTCATGTGAGGGGGGGGGGGGTCAGAACTTTTTCTCTTCGATTGAGTTGGGAAGAAGTTCCTAGACCCAACATTGACCAAAACGTCCGAATTTGCACTCCGTTTTCCCTTCCGAGGTCTCCTTCTGCCCGAAAAAACGACTTTTCTCATCCCAAAACCTCCAAAACCTGCCTTTTCCAAGTCTGACGTTTTCCTGCCATTTTCCTCCCAAAACCCAGGAAAAGTGAGCCAAACTGAGCTTTCCACTGCATTTTTCTCACTCTCAGCTTTCAAATGAGCTATTGCACGACTTTCTACGATCTCTCACACCAAAGTTGGAAGTTTGTCAGGAGGGGGGGGGGGGGAACGTCCTCAAAACTTTTTCTCTCCAATGTCGCTGGAAACATCCTTCCTAAACATTTCAAGTAGAGTCCGAATCTGGCCTCCGTTTTCCCATCCGAGCACTCCTTCTGCCCGAAACATGGACTTTCTCATCCCAAAACCACCAAAACCCGCCTTTTTCCAACTCTACCGTTTTCAGAGATTCTACCCCTTAGTGCTCCTCCCTGCCTTCCTCCCCCAACCAAAATTTCACGTAGATTCCAAATCTGAACTCCACTATCATATCCGAACCCTCCTTCCTGACGATTTCCCAACTTTTCTCATCCCAACACCACCAACACCCATCCTTTCCACACTCTATCACTCCCACATTCCTATCACCTTCCTTCCCTTGCTGGAAAACTCCTTCCTTCCAGAGGGGGGGGGAGGGACCAGTTTCCTCCTCACGGACCCATTCCTCCCAACACATCCTTGGCCAACTCCCTTCCTGCCAGAGGGGGGGCTGAGTCAGCATGATGACTCATCATTTCACATTTTGCGCGTGAATTTGCGACGGGGTTACTACTGTGAAAGGAACTTCCAATCTTCCTCACGAGATAATAGCATGAGAAGTTTGTCAACTGGAATAAATCTTATTCATGTGAACTTTAGAAATTGTAAAAGGTTACAATCGAAATCAGTTGAGCGAGAAAATTTTGATCCGTCAACAACGACTTTTGTGACGCTTTCTGTATAAAATAGAATTATTTTTCATCTTTTATCGATTTATCAACATATTTCATGACCAATAACTCTCTCTTCAACAAGTTAGCAGTAGTAGATAAGCAGACCGTTGAACCTCTGCCCTGATATGACAGCACAAAACACACCGACGTAGCCGACTTTGGACATCTGGAGATGACCTCGACCATCATTGCTTTTCAAGCAAGTGTAGATCATATAGACAAGCCCTTTTGAGATGTGGTACCTGCCTAAGGGATGATTTAGCAGTAGCATACACATGCCACATTGTCAGACAATGCTTTGGTGCTTTTCAATGACATTGAAAAGTGCAAAGAATATCGCTGATACAAGGCAGTAAAAAATTCGTTTATGTATAAGCCGATGAGACCATAAAATCACACGATCAACTACACATCAAATAAAATCGAAAAAAGTCAAGAGAGCGTTGAACAGGATCAACTAATG
This sequence comes from Prostheceraeus crozeri, assembly GCA_907163375.1. NCBI lineage: Eukaryota > Metazoa > Platyhelminthes > Polycladida > Euryleptidae > Prostheceraeus > Prostheceraeus crozeri. Next base: position 28,963 of record CAJQUW010002501.1, on the reverse strand, counting down.
GCGCAGGAGGTCAAAAGCGTTGTCATTAGTGAAAGATATCAAGATCGACAAGTTTTCTTTAAATCATGTGACAATAATAAGAAGTAGATAACAAACCAACCTCACGTCTGAATTTTGTTGATAGTGAATCCTGAAATTAAGGAGTTAACGTGGTTCGGAACAGGACAGCTGGGGTGAGAAATGCATCATACAATAATAATATTGTGACATCTATACTCGCAGACAACAAACTTCATTCAAATTTACGGAATGTATTTTCAAAATAATGCAAAATATTAATATAATTTTCTAAAAATCGTGTTTCGATTTGCGATTCTTTTAATCTGCGAACGGCGCACAGAGGTTCATTTTGTGTACGATTTAGTCAACGTGGTAAGGTAATTTTAATACCAGTCGAAATATGCATTGATAAATCAAAGATACTTCATGTGAAAAGTATATTTTAGATACCTTTTAGATAACAATCGTGGAAGGGTGTGCTTCTGAATAAGAACTAGACCTAATACTAAAATAGGCTTTCATATGACTACGCTTGTTCTCCTGTGAGATAAATCAAGTCCAATATTTTGAATAACGTACATACCTAGGACTCAACACAACACAACCCCTTCAAATTTTATTTCATTTTAAATGATTCAGCAGATCGAATAAAATTCATGTCTCATGAACTTACTCCACCAACTTCCAAACCAAGCGACAGAATACCGCAATAAAATTCTATTACAAGTTTCCAAGTTTTACTCATCAGTAAATGATTGGTTACCAAGCTTGTAGTAAATACTGAAGAAACCAGACAGAAGGCGTGAATTGTTTCTTATTCGATGTTGCCTCTGACTTCCTGTTCCTTTATCGATACACAACCACAGTCAGAATCGAAATGGGTGAGCGTTAACTATATGCCAGCTAGAAAACCCTTTCCTAATTCATCATACTCCTCGTACGTTTAGAAAGCTCATTCTCTGAAATTGCTGTTATAAAAGTTTCATGACAATACTCAGGACATAGCGGTCAGTAGACTCAAAAATGATTCAATTATTTAAGATCGAATAATTTTCTTCAATCGATTAACTCTCATTTAGGTTGTTGTTTGATTTCAATAAATTTAATACCTTAAAAATGTTTATGATCTAAATTTTCTTTTGATGAACGGTTCACGTTTACTTGTGTTCAGTAGGTACAGAAGTATGGAAACTTGAGGTTTTGTTTGACAAGAGATTTTGTAGAATCCACTAATTACTCAACCAAGTGAATTACACTAACAGAATTTTCTATCAACATGCTTCCGAGTGACACAGTAATTTTGAATTTTGAATGATGTCAGGCTTCAAAAAATGAATGTAAAAATCTGTACTAGTTGTCTGCATTTTCATGCACCGCCCGTCACAGCTTTAACATAGCGATTCTTAGCGTGTGCATTCTGCACAAGACAGTAGCAATAGCGGACAGTTGCTTCAGGACCACGCTCCAGTACGGAAACGCAGAAGGTCCAGGCTTCCAGTGTGTCCGCCTTGGGAGGCACCACCGATATCACTAGAGCAGGGTTTCCGCGATTTTCAAGGATCGTTTTTCCAGGAGTTTCTAGGAGCCGTCTGATGAAAGTTCCAGGAGGTTTACGTAATTGTATTTACAAACGGATTTTACATAATTCGTGATATACGAGTTATAACTCGTACCAAATACAAGTTCTTTGCATTACATATGCGAGGGATAAAGCAACTGATTGTACTTTAACGTACGTTTCCACTTCAGCATTAAAGCGAATCCCGAATGAATCTGATCAGGCCTTAAAATTCATGAACTCTGGTCCTGATAAGTTATTTATGATTTGTAACGGTTTATATATTTCAGGCAATCGAACTACGATGTCCCAGTGTGGCTCAAACGCACCTTTTATCAATCGGTCTATCCATGAAAACTCCTCGGCATTACTAAGTGCACATACCTCACAGCAAGTAAGCATGCAAAAATAGGAGGATTAACTTGCGATGGTCCAAAAGTGCAAAAATAGGACAATGAAGATGTCTTTTTAACTTTTTTGTTTGCTCTGCTGTTTTCTTAAAGGCTAAAATAAAAATCAAATACCAAGATTTAAATGTCTTTTAAAGCGACGCCATGAATTTCTTTAAGATTTATGGCATTCGATAAATGGCCATCGAATTTCGAATTCTTTAATCGAAGATCGAATGAATACCCACAAAGCAATGGTTGGTAAGACAGGCATCTCTTCGATTAAGCTAAGCTTGCACAAACTACAACTGGTGAATTTTGATCTGTGCCATAAACGTCATTGACTAAAAAACTTGAAAATTCGGATATTGCTATGGAATTGATGCTAATTTGATTTCTTGAGGCATCGATGCCTATTTGCGTCAGAGTAAAACACATTTTCAAAAGGACTGTGAGAAAGCCATAATCCAGATCGGTAGTTGTGGTGTGTAGGCAGAGTAGACTCGCTGAACTATTAATATATGTATTAACTTATATGTCCCTCTTCGTCATTCAAGGTTCGAAGTGGAGTTCCTGACAGACACACATGTGCAGAACGAGGAAAGAATTAGAAAGCGTGAACACTAAGGTGGAACTCGATCATCGGCCTAGATATGTTAGAAAAAGGTAGAAATTCTCAAAAAACACGAGCTGAAAAAGAAAGCGACATTTTATATTAACAAACTTTTTAAAGCAAGTCTCTCACTCCGAGCAGAATCCTGATAACATAAATTTTCCAATAACGGGAAGAGGAAAGGGAAACGTTGTACATTGAATCGAGGCAGAATAATTTCTCCAAAACGAAGAAAATGAAAATACAACGTCGAGGAATTAACGGCAGAGAATAAATTTGCTTAAAAAAATAGAGGCGGGAAAAGAAAACGTCAATCCTTTTTGATGATCAATCGAAGTGCATGGAAGTCTCTCACTCACTGCAGAATCCATTGAATTGAAAAAAATTCCAAAAAAAGCAGAAAGAATTGAAGAAATTTCCGAAATAGAAGCGGGAAAAGAAAGCGACAATCCTTTTGATGATCAATCGAAGTGCATGGAAGTCTTACTCACAGCAGAATCCAGATAGAAAGAATTAAATTTCCGAAATAGAAGTGGGAAAAGAAAACGACAATCCCTTTGATGATCGAGACAAGTCTGCGCAGAATCTAGATACAATAAGCTGGTGCGATACTCAAAGAAAATGAAGGTAGAAGAAAGCGCAAGCCTTTTAGTGTTTCAAACCAAGTCTTAGATTCTGCCCATACAGAGTAACTGAAGGAATTCATACCCAAAAAGTAGGCGGGAAAAGAAAGCGTCGACCATCGAATGATGAAAGACAAGTCTCTCACTCTGCCCAGATAGATCTTGGTTCGTGAAAAAGAAAACGACGTTATAGCTCTAATATTTATCTCTCACTCGCCACCAATAAAGTGCGGTAATTTTGAAAAGTTCCGAAAAAATAGGAGTAGGAAAAGAAAGCGTCGACCACTAGTTGATCGACGCTGTCTCTTACTTTGCCCAATCAAGTCCCAATTTAGAATTTTATCAAAACTTTTGTCAATATTTGAAGGCACCAATATATTTGCCCACTTCAAGGGCTTCGACAGTGGTCGACCATCGAATGATCAAGAAAAGTCTCTCACTCTGCCCAGACAGATCTGGTTCGTGAAAAAGAAAACGAAGCTGTAATTCTAATATTTACCTCCCACTCGTCCCCAATAAAGTGCGGTAAATTTGAGAAGTTTCGAAAAATAGGAGATCTTAGCCCATAAATCGGGACAAATTACTAAAAATAGGAATAATGGGAAAATAGGAGGTCTGTGAGGCCTTGGGTGGGGCAAGGATAAGTAAGAAAAGCATTGAATCCAGTGACTTTAATTCATTATTATTCACTGAATTTATGTGCACGCTAAGATATATTAAATATCTTAATCCTGAAAACCCGAAAGTATTCAATTAATAACTTTTGATTTGCCACCAACAAGCATTCACAATAAAAGTCATGTACGAGCCATACACGCATTCTCAGTAGTGCGACTAAGTAGTGCTACCGTCGATGAGACATTAAAGACAAAAACCTCCACAAGTGAATCTATGGCTGCAAAACGGAGAAGCGCCATCGAAAATCTCAGCATGAAGGAGTAAATTATTTGGCTACGCTACTGAGTCCACACTCTGAGAAGGCATATGAAAATGCAGGCAAAATTTCTCTTCGTCAAATTCCACGTTCAACTCGCTATGTATTAATTAATAACTGTGCAGGATGCAAAATGAATACCAGCGACTAAATTAAAACCTTTCACCTGGGCTATTGAATCCCTTCGGCTAAACTGAAATAAGAATAAATCGGAATTGAATCTTACATTACTGTTGAACAGTCCAAAGTCGAATAATCCTTGATGATTGAGCTAGTGGGGAAAACATGAATCTTTAGATCTCGTCATGTTCAAATTGTAGACAAGTTGGCTTGCCACACAAAGTTACATTACACCTTTCAGCAATTACGAGAATAAATATGAATAGTAATCACAAAAAATCCACTGTTCACTTAATCTACTAAATGTATCCTAAAAAGATGTGAACTCGTGTAGGTCACGACGCTATTTAGGCGGGAAGAAAGTGAATTAACTGCATCATGGAATAGCACTATTAAAACTTGCTCTGTGTTTTCTAGTGTTCATGACGGAATGCCTTTCGCAAAGGACATTTTGTGTTCTGTTATACATCGTTTATTAAAATTTATTCAATCATATTGCTAAGATTTTCAAAATCGATGATTTTCAAAACATGGTTGAATTATTCTTTAATAGGTGATATTTTCTGCTATTTTTATATAATTTTTCACACTCAATAAAAATGGTATATGCTTGATGACAAAAAACATGAATTCACGTACATTGAATTGGATCAGACAATACAATTAGATATACAATATACTCGTAGAATGAAATATACCATAAATTGGTCAGAATTCTCCATCGCACTAACTCCAGAATGAACACGTAGGATTCACTGTGTGGGTAGAGTGACGCGTTATGTAGCTGAATATGTGGTAGAGTTATCTCATGCTATTTAACCATAATCAATCCAAGTTTTATTTCAAACTTAATCTTCTGCACCATTACTGATGTTATAGATGGGCCATTTGCCGAAAATTGGTAGACGGTGGCAGTCAACAATAGTGTTCGTCGTACAAAACGTCTTCCGATTTGCAGGAATTAAAGAGCAGCAATGCTTCAGGACAGTGCCCCCAGTACAGGACAATACATTGACCGCTTTTATATAAATGAAGAGTGATATCTAAAGTTGGAATATTGCGTTGTAATATTAATAATAATTTATGATAAAATATTTTATATATAATAATTTATGACAATGTTTATATTGCGACTCACGCTTCAGATTCAAAGTCATTTTCATATAGGAAAACTAAGACAACTTGGTCATTGAAAACAATTCAAAATGTTTTTCAAATAAGAAATTATTTTTTTGTAGGCTTCTGTTGATTATGTTGTAGTTGTGCTATTGAAAAAACACATACTCACTGACTCAAATGAGATAAACTGAATTCAGTCCCCATAAGCTAGAGACGGGAGATCAAATCCCTTCTAAGCAAGAACTTATGCGACGGTGCATCATCTTTTCTACACCTGAAATCTTCGTAAATGCTGGAAGAATTACATCAAGTTAACCCATTACCTTTTTCTGTGCCCATGAAGGCAGAACGCTGACACTGAATCGAAATCCAGAAGGGTCGCCAGATGAACGAGATGCTGTAGCTTCAACAAGTTGTCGAATATTGTCAGGAAGTGGAACTGCTTCGGATACCTTTTCAATTTCACCGGGGGCAAAGTCTTCGGCTCTGGAATGAATTACAAAGATCTGACAACATGTCACTGCATTGAGTATGATCTTACCTGACACTGTCGCCGGTAACAGTGGCGATGGGCATTGCACTAACCGCAGCTGCTGAGGGAACGGTACAGATGGTTTCTTTTACTCGGTGACGCATATGCAGAGTCAACTCAGGTGGCAGACGCCAGACAAAAATACAGGAATCAGCACTAACGGTCACTAGGTGCTTTAAATCTGGTAGAAAGCGCACTCCTAAAACCAACTCTGCATGACCTCCAAACTGCGCAAGCACCTGAAATGGAAATGTTGACGGATTGAATCAGTATTAAAATTATCCATATTGTAGAGAACTGATTTAATAAAATCGTTCGTGTATAGTAAAATGGCTCGAAAATGCAGACACCTCACGGTAATTTGGGAGGACACTTTAAATTTTGAAAATGTTAATCGTCAGTAGAATAATTAAATATTGAGTTGCATCCTGAGATGAAAAATGAGAACAGACCTGAATTGCTGCCACTTCATGTGATATTCAATGAATGCCCGTGGAAAATTTAGCTAGCTTGCTAGTTGCACATCTATCAATTTAACCGCTGCAACTTTACATAGGGAGTTGTGTCGATGTTGAGAGATGTTAACAAGGCCAGCTGATGATTCCTGAATTTGGTTGAAATGGCAGCTATTCAAGTCTGTTCCCATTTTTCAATAGAGGATACAACTCAATATTTAATTATTCTATTGCGATTGCGAAAAGCACAATTTATTGATAATTGCAGGCGCGCTAACTTAGGTAATTTGCCAGGAGGGTGCTTAAAGTGATATTTAATGAACAGACGTGGAAAATTTGACTAACATGCTAGTTGCCAATGTTAATTGTCACATTAGTTAATTGTCATATTATCATAACGTTTTTGAGCCACATTTCAAAAACATTGAGCATCCTTTCCTCAGAGTACAAGCTTCACATCCGCAAAGAGCAACACTCCACACTAATGATTTTGCCAGCTGTACCTTGATTTTAATACTGAGGTCAGCTGGCTTCCATATTTCTACGAGTCTAGCAACTATGCTTCGCGCTTGTCCGAATATAAGCAGTAATCCTACGATTATATTTCGGCCACATGTTTTTCAACTTTAACTTTTCCTTATAGAAAGAAGATTGGGATAACAGTGATGGCCATGCCTGCGCTACTATTTCAAAATCCCAGCTGTGAATCGTTTGCAAATATAGATGGTGAATCGAGATGAAAATTGGTTTTCGGCTCAATGGTGATTTTCAAAGTATAATACAAGAAGCCACATCCATTCAAGGCAAATTGCATAATAAAAAGAAACACTTCAAAAATGTTCGTGAAGATTATGTAAAAAGGAAGAACAAAAAAACTCCGCTTTGCGCATGCTTGATGAGAATGAATAGGGAATTATATTGCCTCCGACTAAGAATAAAACCGCTGAAAAATATATTTGACTCGAGAGACATTGACGTCGAAAGAAGTCTGTCTGCTGCTATTCCCGGAGCGGCTTCGCTTCAAGTTACTAATTGTGAATTAAACAAATTATGAAGCAAAATCATTGATATACAAAATCATCTTTCTAATTCCACCTGCGGCCTCATAACACTGAAAGGATGTAAATGAAGTCGTGATAATGCTTTGTGTCGGAAGCTTATGCTTCGACAAGGTACAAACTTAACGAATAGGCATATTGTCAGCGATTCGCAGCCTCAGGAACGGGAAGGGGGGAATGTATAAACTCGGTTATTATGTGGCTTACCTGATTTGCACCCATTGCTACGGTTAAACTGTTCTCATATTAGTCCAGGCAATATGTATTTTAACCCGCCTCAAATTGCAATAGAGTCAAGAGTGGTTCTCGTCTTGTAGAGAAAAAAATCCTTATCAGCACATCAAAAATCTAGGAAAATCTAGTTAGTGGAACACCCTTAACTTTCCACTTAAAGTCACGAACCTCTTCGAAGCATAAAAAACGCTTACTGCAATGAAATCGCACAGTCAGATAGCAATTGCCCATCAAAATGAAGCGCTGCAGCTTTCTCTCACTAGCTGCATTTACCGTCCACATGGCCAACAACAGTATCAGCTATGTTTTCTGAATTATTTCCTTTCCAAGCGGCTATATTTCTTCGTCATTGGTTCAACAATACTTGTACAATCTGTAGATGCAAGCTGATGCATATCCACAAATCTGCGAGTTTTAGCATCAATAAACAATTACGTTTTGCAACTACCGTCTTGTGAAAACCCATAGCTGTTCAAGCCGCTAGGTCGAAAACGCGTTTGCGCACTCCTGTCTTGTAGATAGCTTTCCTAGGTACCTTCGTGGTACAAATTGATAAGGATTTGTATCATAATCCTGATGCACAAAAAGTTTACTAGGGCAATCACGTCGAGGTACAGTAATCAGATCAGAAGAGATAGTGTTGATGAGAAATGGACATCGATGAAGAAGGTGCTGATAGAGACCACGGAAAGGCTCTGTGGACGTCCCAAAGGTCCACCGAGACACAAACATGCATGGTAGTGGAACGATGCGGTAGAAAGGGCTATTGCAAGAAAAATGATGGCGTACCTGCAGTGGAAGCGAGCTGGACTGTATACGCAGCGGAAAAAAGAAGCCAAAAAAAAACAGTATGTGAAGCTCAAGAAGCAAAAAGGTGCAAATTCGCTGAAGAACTGCATGGTATATCCGGCAAAAATAACGCTTTTAGGTTTCCGGAAAAGATGGCAAAGGACTCAACTAATCTCGTAGTCCCATAGTATGCATGCGAAGCGAAAGAGGCAACGTCGTTTCAGACCGCCAAGTGTAGAAGACTCCCATGAAAAGAATGTTAAACATCAAACATGACTGGGAGGGCATTCCAACTTATGAACCAGTGCAAGGCCAAAGGTTCAGCTGATCCAAGGAAGAATATCGGATGGCTATTGAAGATAGCAAGAGAAAAAAAGCTGGTGGTGCCTCAGAAGTCGTTGTTGGGATGCTTCATGGATCTGGTGAAGTGGGCGTAGATTGGTTGACTGATTTAGGCTATAGCATCATCGCCGAGGAAGCCATTCCTATGAACTGGTCAAGAACTATTGTGGTGCCATTGCTCAAAGGAGAAGGAGTTGCAACTCATACCGAGCCATCAAGCTATTAGAGCAGACGATGAAGATTCACGAATCGAGAAGAGGATAAGAGAGCAAGTTGAGCTTAATCCATTGCAGTTTGGTTTTATGCCTGATAGAAGCACAAGTGACGCGACTTCCATCTTTCGTCAAGTTCAAGAAAATACCTGGCAAAGGCTGTACCAAACGGCCAATAAGAGACGTCTATTTGGTGCACCACTTCTTGCTCACCTTGCTCACTTTGAAAGGCCTTATCCCAGTGAAGGGGGCGGCCTAATTTTCCTCCTCCATCACGAGCGGTCTAATGCATCCACAGTTGAGGCTCCAATGATCTTAATGTGTTCCATCACCTGGCGATCCCATGTCTTCTTTGGTCTCCCTCTGTTTCTTGGCCCTGGCACAGACATTTCCAACGCTAGCCGGGTCTGGCGTTCGCGAGGTCTACGTACCACGTGCCCATACCACCGCATGATCCCATCAATCGGATGAATCCCGAGTGCTCCGCGAATGTCTTCATTTCTTATCCTATCTTTTCTTGTTACTCCGAGGATGCTCCGCAACATACGCATCTCTGTTGTGGCGATCTTTTGGCGATTTTTCTCGTTGACTGCCCAGCACTCGCTTCCATACAGCATCACTGGTCGCACCATGGTTGTGTAGACCTTTGCTTTTAATTTTGTCGGCACCACTTCTAGTTCTAGTTTTGACGTCTTTTGTTGTTTCATTGGTACTCGATGCTGGATTGTGAACAAATCTGGTGTTTTTTTATCGCAATTACATGCAGATGTTCTTATACATGCTGTTTGTGCTTCTGAATCATAATTCACGATGTATTTGCGACTTTTTCATCGGCATACTACCTACAGTTTTGAAGATATTAATTTATCGATAAAGCATAACGTCAACGATCGTCAACGTTGGCGCTCAGCGATCCATCACACTTGGAGACATAGCTCAACCCTACAAAGTCGGACGTTGAAAACAGAAAGCGGACGTCAAAAGCAAAATGTCCTTTGTATACTTAATATATTCAATTTAGCATTTTTTCCATTTTTATTTAAGGTTTAAATTTTTCCTTAGAATACACGCACATCACCCGTGTGAAAGTCCAAAATGTAGATCTGCTTGTCGGAGGCTGTCGTTGCCAAATACGTGCCGCTGGGGTCGAGAGCACAACGAAGTAAGGAGCCGTCATCAGTTAGGGATCCTCGATATGCTTTGCGTTGTTTCCCTGTTTGGATATTGTAAATGCGAACAAACCGGTCTTGACAAGCAGTTGCGAAGTATTTCTGATTGGGTTCTACTGCCATGTCGTATTGTGAATGATGGCCAACGACGTGATTCTCTAGGTAGAACTCAGCACTTGTTCCTGTGTCATTTGGCTGAAAGTAAAAAATAGTGGTTACAACCGATAACAATTCTTGCCGACCTGAAATGTGAAATCATTCAGATCAGTGGATTTCTGAATTTCATAGAATATTACAAATCCCACGGTGAGTCAGAACGTGCGGGTTTAACTTGAAAATTTCCCATACGGTTTCTCAACGGTTTTGAGGTAATTCGATGGGGCTGAGTTCAAATCTGACATCAAAAAAATTTTCAACGACGTCTTTTTTTGCTATGTGCAAAAAAACAAAATGGCGGCCGTCGAAAACGAAACCGATCGATTTTTCGTACCTAGAAAAATTCCCATGTGGTTTCTCAACAGTTTTGGGATAATTCGATGATGCTGAGTACAAATATGACATTAAAAAATCTTTCAACGACGTCTTTCTTTGCTATATGCAAAAAAAATGGCGGCCGTCGAAAATGAAACCGATTAAAATTTCCCATGTGGTTTCTAAACGGTTTTTGGGTAATTCGATAGTGCCGAGTTCAAATCTGGCATCAGAAAGAACTTTCATTGTCGTCTTTTCTTGCTATGTTCCTATTGCTACATGTATTTAATTACAAAAAATACAGCACTTTATAATCGCTGATCAAATATTCAAATCTTGATTTTCTTGATTGATTTCGATAGCACTGATATAGATTAATTCTTGTCTTTCTATTTACCTATATGTATTAGATGACAATAGATAGAGATGAGGATAAAGGAAGATATCTATGCTCTTTTGAATCAACGCGTCATGGGATCTTCAACAATCAAAATAGCTGGCGCGTAATTTCATTGAATCGATTGCTATGTGCGTTTTCATGGAAGAGCGTTTTCCTGAGGCAGCACAGAAGTGATTAATTGATTGTCATGTCAGCCCCTGTTGCTATCACGGCGGCGGTTTCTTTACAGGTAGCGACTCGCGGTCACTTCTTAGGAAAGTTGATATTTTGGCGGCCAACTGTCCACTTGGATGTCTTCCGTTTGTTAAAGCATTTCGGAGTTTGAATAGTGTTGTGGCCAGCTGTTTCTCTTTCACGCTCGAGGAGAATTTTCAGGACAAAATCCGTGAGTTCCGTGACGACTACCTCTCGGCATTACGGTGACACCTAAGATTCACGCAATTTTTCACTACGTGAGGGAATTTTGCCTCTCAAAACATGAAGGACTGGGAAAGTACTGCGAACAAAGCTCAGAATCCGTTCACAGGAACTTCAACCATTTCTGGCAAAATTGCAAAATGAAAGACTGTGACAAATTAAAGAACAGAAACAGACTTCTCAGAGCCGCTTTGGCTTACAATGGACGTCATCACATATGATTTTGATTGAAATTTGTTTTTCTCAGATAAATATGTTGTTGGAAAAATAACTTTGTTTTTATTGAATAATAGAAAGGTTTTGAAAGCATAAATATGAGTATAAAACGAATGTCCTAATGAATAAATTCGGAATCAATGTATAAAATAGAATTGCACTTAATACCTCTACCGGACAGATTATCTCATGATTTGAATATTTGATCAGCGATTATAAAGTGCGGCCTATTTTTTTGTAATTAAATGCATGTAGCAATAGGAACATAGCAAGAAAAGACGACGATGAAAGTTCTTTCTGATGCCAGATTTGAACTCAGCACTATCGAATTACCCAAAAACCGTCTAAAAACCACATGGGAAATTTTCTAGCTGCAAATAATTAATCGGTTTCGTTTTCGACGGCCGCCATTTTGTTTTTTTGCATATAGCAAAGAAAGACGTCGTTGAAAGATTTTTTAATGTCATATTTGTACTCAGCATCATCGAATTATCCCAAAACTGTTGAGAAACCACATGTGAATTTTTCTAGGTACGAAAAATCGATCGGTTTCGTTTTCGACGGCCGCCATTTTGTTTTTTTGCACATAGCAAAAAAAGACGTCGTTGAAAAAAATTTTGATGTCATATTTGTACTCAGCATCATCGAATTATCCCAAAACTGTTGAGAAACCACATGTGAATTTTTCTAGGTACGAAAAATCGATCGGTTTCGTTTTCGACGGCCGCCATTTTGTTTTTTTGCACATAGCAAAAAAAGACGTCGTTGAAAAATTTTTTGATGTCAGATTTGAACTCAGCCCCATCGAATTACCTCAAAACCGTTGAGAAACCGTATGGGAAATTTTCAAGTTAAACCCGCACGTTCCGACTCACCGTGATCCGTTTTAATCAAGCCTTATTTTAGTGTGCAGCTGTAGCCAATTTGTGCAGTTGTACTTCATAAATGTGCAGTTGTAAAATTGAAACATATTCCCTTTCCCGAGTGTTTAACAAGGACATGAACATTTTTGACAGCTCTGTATTTCTGATACCGGGAGTGGGGGAATGCCACCTATTTTTAAACTTCTTTATACCTATTTTTAAATCAATTGTGCCTTCTGAGATCTATTTTCCGTACATTGTTGAAGTGTGCCCTTTTTCAAAATTGTACAGTTGTAAAAAATCCTTAAAATAAGGGATGGTTTTAATATTCAAAACGAGTAATTGTTTCCGAAAGTCTTCGATCTCTCTTGTCAAGGAATAACTTGGCAATGAAAACATATCACATCATGATTTTAGTTTAAAGATGAGTGTGCATATCTCGAATATAATACCTTGAAATCTAGGAGATCTTCTCCTTGGCCTACAGTGTAAAAACAAGGACATTGCTACTGCTGAATTAATTTCAGTAGTAAGAGATAAGATAAAAAATCTAGTAGAGATCTGATGAAACTAGAGGCTCCTTTCATTAAGAGAAAATGACATTCGCTTTGCGTGTAGAACAATGGGCGCTCTCCGCCCTCCGATTTCGGAGATTTCATAGCTGCTCTCCGGATTCCACTGCAAGTGTGATGAACTTCGGTATGGCAATCAAACTGAAGAAATGTTTCTGTCGAATTTTGCTTCGAATATCGAATGTGTTTCTATTCGTTCTTTTATATCGAATATCCTGTCGCATGGAATAATCAACGATCTAATAGGATCACTGATCGAGTGACAAGAAAGTCAATGAACACATGTCATGATAGTTTAACCAGGCATCATTAAGTCTGCAGGATAATCTGGTGATCATCGTATGAGTTTGACAAATCATAAAATGGATGAAAAGTGTTGAGCATCAATAACAGAAATGGACATCTGGGGTACAGGGTGTCAACTCGAAATAATCCATAAAAATATAGGAATATAGGATCGGAGAAACAAAAAATATAGGATAAATATAGGATCAAATTTCAGAACACAATATTATAAAATAGCCAATTTTTCTTATTTTTGATTTCGCATAATGTAAAATATCATACGTATTTCACCTCAAATTCGATTTAATAAGTCAATGATCATAAATTGTAGAGTATTTCATCAAGTTGTCAAGACTAAATCGTTGACCATCTCAAGAAAATAACACACATCATTGTACACAAATGTTTTATCAATTTATTTATTTTTTTGATGGCCTCCACCATACCTCTCACAGCCATCCCGTTCCTCCACAAACATATTTTTCATACAATTAGTTAACAAATAAATGTAAAAACAATTTCAACAATGGAACGATAAAAAAATCTTTACAAAATGTCACAACTAACAAATCTTGAATAAAAATTTCGAGTGGTGTGACCACATAACTACGAGTATATAACAAATATGGTGACCACAGGATACTCTCCTCAGCTAAAAAATTATTATAAAAAGGATTACATGCAAAATTGAGGTTTTCAAAATGTAGGACATCCCCAGGTAGTTAAACCAATAACAAAATTGAGAAAAATAGTCATAGAAAGTCACTATAAAATACACTCTATCAAAATAAAATGTTATTTCACTAATCTGTGTTTCAAACAATCAAATCCATTATTCAGCATTACCGGGTTTGAACTTTTTGATCGATTCCAGCAGACTGATATTCTTATCGAAGAGTTTGCGCTTTTTGTTAGTTAAGCTTCTCTGCTTATGTCTCACTTCCTCGAGAGTAGTAGTCAATTCTCTTGTTTTTTGAGTTCCAGTGTCTATCATCAAGTGTGCAGTTGCCGCATACTGTAGATTTCCATTCTTCAATGCATCTCTCAAATTATTGTTTCCATCACTCAAAAGTTCATGTGCCGCTGCAAGCGCATCATTCGTTTTCTTTTCTTTTAAAAGAAGTTTTTCTTCTTTTTCCTGGAGGCTTGATTGTTTTTCTTTCAATTGTTGCCGCTCTTTCTCAATTAGCTCTATCTCAGCTTTCTGTTTTTGTTTTCTTTGCTTCTCTTCTTCTTCTCTCTTCTCTCTTGCGATCAGCTTCCAGCCTCATGACGTATTCCGAATGAGCTCCTCTTGCGGCGGTGATTATTTTCTTTGTCAAGGGCAATTTTTCTGGTCGATTCAATTCAGGGTCACAAAACTGTACCATGTCTTTCGTTGCTCTGACACCGTTTATGACTGTCTCACTGAGCAGAGATCGCCCTGCGGTTACAAATGAATTATTTACAGATAATCCCCTTTCCACATCTGCATTTCCATGTGGAATAACCAAGGCAGTTTTGATTACATCAGTCAAACAAGGATATTTGGGCTGACCATCGGACCGCTTTAACATAAAAATTTCTCGCCAGAAATGGTCCTCGCGATTAATGGATGAGAATAATTTCATGTCATCACCCAAGCATAATACTTTCCATTCATCTTTGACTGTCACGATGTTCGAGTCAGACAAGTGAAATTTTCGAGCCACGTGAGCGATATCTTCAACATTGGCGATATTTGTCTTCTGTGGATTGAGGAATCCGAGACATTTTAAAATTCTGTTGTCGAGGGGAAGCCTGGTTTTCAGATATGATGCTATTGCACAAAAACAATCCCGCATACCGAGCAATGATTTGGCTTGCTGGTCCATTGTTAGCTTTACTAGAGCTTTTCTGGCGAGTTCTCCGATTGAAATATCATCATCAGAAAGTTGGTGAGACCTAGAAAGATCGACAGAAGCTAAATCAACTCCATCTTTTCCCTTCAGCTTTTCAGGTTTGATGAATCGAAGTAACAAAGTTTTCAGAAGTGCGCACATATCATCATATAATCGATGAACCATTGGCTCTTTTGACTGAAAAGATCTCAAAAATTCTTCGAAGATCTTCACAGTACAATCCAAAAAGTGCAACTGAAACGTGTTGCTTGCTTCAGTGGTCCAAGGGCCGTGGCTGTTCTTCTAAAGGCAATACTCTTCGGAGTGCTTTTCGAATCTTTCTGCAATGAATCAATGAATTGACATATTCCAGTCCATTGATCGAAGATCCGTCGAATAGTTGGACCGATTGACAACCAGCGTGTGTTAGTATGTTGATGGAACATCTGAATTTCGAGTTCCAAATCGAGTTGGATTTCTTTGAAATCTTCTCTTCTTGCTGCAGAGTATTTGAACAAGCTGAACAAGTCCACGGCTAGCTGCTCAACATCGACGCCATACTCGGATAGTCCCTTATCAAAGGCATTGTGTATAACATGAACATTACATGTACCAATATCTATCAATCGATTATTGCCCTCGTCTTTCACTCTTTTTTCCATTTCTCTCCATATTGTTTTATTTACATTTGGGCCATCACTTCCGAGAGCGACCATCTTACTTATTGGCACATTATCAAACTTCATCGACTTCATTGATGCTTCAGCGACAACTTCTCCACGGGCATGACCTAAAAATAGAGACTTATAATAGCGGCACCAAACTTCGTTGTGCTCCGTTGACCAGTATCGCAGTAAAAGGTCCATCTGTTTTTTCACTTGAACATTTGTTGTTTCGTCATATTGTAAAGAGAAAGCGCCTCCTGACGAAACTAAATCGGCTACCATCTCTTCTCTAAATACTGGACCAAGGCCGTCAGAATACAGGTATGACATTTTTGTCCTACTTAATGTCATCTTTTCCGCTATTGGACATTTAAACATTGCTTGAAAAGTTTCAGCAATTCCATCGGATGACCTGAAACTATAGTTCGAAACTGCACTCTTTCCTGCCCAAATTACTTCAGCCGCTGTGACGTCGTCGTTAATTATACTGATGCCCAAACTTGACTTTGTAGAGGAACTAGATTGAGGTTAAAGTTTGATCCTATATTATATATGACAATATAATGCATATGAAATCTTATGTTACATGCAGGCCTAAATCGTTCAAGATCGTTCGAATGAATAGAAATTTTATGTTCAATCAGTATTTTATGACTGAATTGGATATATAGCGACATAACATAACCTATATTAAATTCCCTACTTGCAATCACACTGATTCTATATTTTAATGGGATTATGAAAATTTAGTCCTATCAGTCGCCTTTTACGACATGCAAGGGTGCAGCAGCAGACTTATTCGTCACAGCCCCGAGTCTGCACAGGGCAATTTGATTTCCTGTAATTGCAGAAAAAAGAAAATTACGCTAAAAAATATGTACATATTTTTAGCGTAATTTCATTTTTCGGCAATAAACAGTTAAAGAGAGTCGCAATTGTTTTCATTAACTATGAGAAATTACCTCCTGTTATCAGCCATTCTATATGTAAATTTATTTACAGCTTACGATGTTATGACATCTTCAATATTTGCATACAAACATCGATTAGAATAATTTTTATAATATCATTCATCCTACAAGTACGAGTATGTGAGTAATTATACATCAAGGCTCAATTCATTCATTAGCCTAATACTTACATAAATCGTGAATAAATGCCTTAACTTCATATTGATTGGTTTTCAATTTAGAAATATAGGATAATATAGGACCTTTCAACGAAATATAGGATAAATATAGGATATATAGGATAAATGAAAAAATGTAGGACAAATATAGGAATATAGGATCGAGTTGACACCCTGGGGGTAGAAGAATCGCGAGATAAATCCTAGGAACTCGAAACGTTTCGGAAGAGAGCTTTTTCCGCTTCCTCTTTCCTTTCCTCTGTTTCTGCTTTCCTGAGTTGTCATGATAGTGTTTATTCTTCTTCTTCCTGTCTGCCTTACCTTTTCATGTAGAAGTAATAGGGATTTTCCAGATCACTAGTCTCCGCATTAACAGAGCTCGTGTGGGATACTATATGCATTGTTTCTCCTGCAACCTGCTATGATCAGTGTCATGCCCCACCGCGTAACCAGAAGATCATTTCGGGGAGAGCTCTTGTTAGTCAGTAGTTATACAAAGCAGATACATATGCACCAAAAATTTGATGCACCAAAAATAACGATCTTTTTATAAGTGAAAACACTTTCGCCAAAACTAGCCGCCTAAGTCACTTTTCACATATAGGCCCTAAATGGAAAGAAGGCATGGTAAAATTAGCAATGAAAGACTACTATGCAAAGACACATTGAAGGTATTAAGATTGAGACGGCATCATCGAAACTTTTTTAATGAATGAAAGGCCAGAATAGAATATGAATCATATGATCAATGTTTTATGACCAAATGATGAATTAAATGATAATTTAGTGTGAATCATGACGAATTAAAATGTTTCATGAAAGGACGTGATTGCTTTTTCAATTTTCATCACTCCTAAATCTTATTTATGGTTATAGTCGTAGATTTTTGAGTAGTTTATGAGCAGTGAATGTATTTTCGGAATACTAAAACAATAACAACAGGTGGAGGCAATGTAAAACAACAAGTCTTTTGTCATTTTTATGCGCATATGCCGCAAAGTAAAATAAGTAATTTCGAACAACGTAATAAAGTTCCTCTTCTATTGAAATTTCCGGAATTTTACTACCACGAAAGCCCAAAAGGTCATTGGTGACCTATGCCCGAATTGGCGCTTTCAAATTTCAAAATGTCATTTTGGAGAGAATCAATGATCTTCTATAACTATTTCTTATGCCGGGGTCGATAGAAATTGAGACAGTCAGTTTGGGAGATAGGAAGAACAATTTTCAATATAAAAAGATGCTGTCTTATGCACAACAAAAGCCGTGTTTTTTACAGAAAAGAAAGTGATGATAATAACAGTGCAGCAACATAAACATTTTTTTGTGGAAGCCAACAAAATCACAATAAAAATGAGTTACTTTTACGTGAGAAAACCGAATCCTAAAATTAGGTTCCGATCTCCCCCCCCCATACATCTCAACAACAAGAATTATTAAATTTCTTCGATGGAACATCATATTTGCTGCTGACAATGTTTATGTTAATAAACTTCACTAACGAAATTTTGTTCTCCCTTGCCAAATCACTAGTCAAGGAAAGTGATTGAGGTTAATGGATTCCATATAATCAAAATTCAACACGGTAAACAAGGCTAAACTTTCGATGATACTACTATGATTTCGGGAGGGGATACACCCGCACCCTTGTATGCGCCACTTATCCTCCCTTTACATCTGCTGACCATGCATGTTATTACACACTCACTCAATGAAGTCGTCACAGGGTGCTTTGTTTGTAATAAGCACATTTTATCACAAACATCCTTGACAAGGTCTCCATTATAGATCATGTGGTGCATTCCTACCTCCTCTTCTCTCGTTGTCAGAATATTCACATGTAAAAGTAATCGGAATGATGACGACATCTCGATTTAAAGTCAAATTTCATAATTTCGATCCTAAAACTCATGCTAAGACCGCTTGTTGGTAGATTTACTTAAGGATTAAGCCCATGGCGAGAAAATATATCTGACCAAGATCGATTTTAGTGATTTCGTGAAATGTTAATTTCAAGGTTGGAGCGTATTTTTCTCTTGCGCTCCGCGCACTGGAGCACACATACTCACCTCTGATGTAGAAGGAACATGTCATCATTAAATTTGGATTACTAGCTTTGAGATCTTTATGAAAATTTCTTACTTCTTTAATTCATCCTCCAGTAGCAATGTCCTTCTTGTTTCTGCATTGCAGGGTGTTCGAGTCTATGACAATCAAACGTTATTCACTTGGTGTTCCAGAAGCTGTCCGGAACGTATTTATTCTTACATTCCCAGAAAATCTTCTGCCTTCCTGTATATGTGCAAGATACATGAACCAACCACTACATCCAACTTCACATTTGACCCTTACAAGCAAAAAAGTTCCCCTGATCCCCTGAGCAAGATTTTTAATCAATAAAATATTCACGTCACACCTATCATTTCACTGGCCGGTCGGCCAGTTTGCGGCTATGGTGTCTCTGTACCGAACCAGTTGGTTAAGCCTTTGATCGTAAAACATTATTTGGTGAACTTATGCCGTTGGACATTATTCAATTTCCACATGGCATACATGAAAGAGGTGAATAGTAGGCCTATGCCGGTACTCTGGAATGGAAGAGTTACCTATTACAATGAAATTATTAGAACTCTGATAATTTATTTTGTACAATAAACAGTGACACGTGTAGTGACTTGCATGTAGTTACTAATCTAATGAATTGCATGTGATAATGTCAACTGTATTTTCAAATGTCATATACAAGTATGATTGTCACATGCAAGTAAATTGAAAACAGAGCGTCACAATGATGGCCCAAACGGGAGATTTACATCTTCACTTATGCGAGATTTCCAAAGACTTGCGACGTCAATTGAGAATTCTGTGCACTGAAGTTTGAATTCAGATCATTTGAATTTATATCGATGATCTCGAGCTGACGAATAGGTCATTGAGAGTCTGAGACAAAGAGCTCGCCATATATGTCATCAATTTTCATTTCAATGAGTGTCCCGGACCGAAAGTGTTACGGTACCTGTACAAAGAAACGCCAATCAAAATTTATCGCGTCAACTTGTCAAACAATCATCCACGATTCACTGTCAAATGCTCGTGTAGACGACCCTTGCATTGAAATCCATCATTCATAGCATCTCTAAGGTCGACGTGATAGATAGACCCTACATGTAAACTATCCCATACAGTGAAATTATTCAAGATTTGGAATAATTTTACCATAGATAGGAAATATAAGGAATACACAATGCTCACAAAATTCATACCGGTTAGAATAAAGGATTCTACTGGAAACTCCCCCACAGAAATAAATGGGTATGATCATACGTATGCAATCATATGTATGATTTTAGGTATGAATTGTATTAAAATCATACATAATATGGAATGTAGCGCTTTCACCAGAAAGCCACACCCTTTTCATACTGTATGGAGAAGGAATGGGTTCCTGGACATTCCATACGCATGATTTTACGTATAATCACTATGAAATATTCACACCCATTTCATACTGCATGAACAAGGTATGAGACCATAATAAGTATTTCTCATAGCTTTTGTATACGTATGAAAATATCATACTGCTTTCACACTGGCATCATACGTAATATCAGACAGATCGTCATACTTATGAGAATTAAGCATGAAGTCATACTATGACTTTCTCATACCTTTTGATATGATTCATAACCATTTATTTCTGTGCGGGCTATTTGAGACAAAGTAGGGTTTGAAACTGCATGTAAAAGTTGCGGTAATCCTCTTTTCAACTGTCTAAAAGACCCTTCCAACATTTATGTCACACAACATGCGTATAGAGGCACTCTCAAATTATGTTACATTTATATTCTCTTGATTTTGTAATTGATTGACTACTGAACATTTCAGTCTAGAATGAATGCCATCAACGGTCGATATGGACCTTATTAAATTTACCGACCGGCCGCCGTTATGAATACTGAGTAGCCGGCCGACCGGGGCCAGCCTAACTAAAACCGCCCGGTGGCCGGTTCGAACCCTAATACAGACCATCCCGATTCATTTTATATATAATGATAATATAATAAAAAGAATGATATTTGAAAAATCATCAAGAGATTTTCATGTCAATTTTTTTATATGAATTTACTTAATCAGTCAATAATTATTTACACTGTAAGAAATCACCAGGTGAAATGATAGATTTGACGATTAAATGGAAGAAGCATTTCTATATTTCATTCTGCAAAGTTTCACATTTGATTACTCCTTTAGGTTTACTGTGATAGTCAGGATTTATATTTCAATTCTCATACCTACAGCAATAGAAAAAGAAAATAATTTTTATACCTCTAATACACGAATGAGAATGGATTTATCCAAGCCGCAGCTTATCATTCGAATGTCACCATTGCTAGTCTCTACAAGTCGTGCCGATGAGACGGCAGCGGAATGGTCTCCAAGTGTCTGGACGACAAAATAATCTTGCGCAGGATCGAAGACATGTACGAGACGATCTCGGGAAGTTGAAGATAAAAGGATAAGGTCAGGCTCTGTAACAAAATTATGTGTCATAATTTCGGCACTTCAACACCACACTGACATATAATTAAAAGTGAAATTAAAGATGACACACACAGATGTTTCTGTTGCTAATTGGCAACTTTGATACGAGGCAGCTTTGCTTCAACAGATAAATTCAGCTTTATGTTCACTATTGCAGTATGTCTACTATACCGTAGATATCGCCTTCAATGAACAAAAGGACCACATTCTATCCGGTATTCTCTTCATAGATAAAAGGAAAAGGGACTTTTATGACAATCGCTGTCTAATCCATGGATATACATACTGCTCGTATACCCGAAACGTACTTTGCTGCCGTTGCGGGTACTATTGGTAAACGATTAATATATTTACGATAGCGATAATTTTGTCATATGCAATTACGACAGACTTCCAATATTTGTGGAGCACATAACACGACGAATGAGCGTGTCCTCTTCCTTCAGAAGTTATACGTGTTATTGATTCCAAATGCTTCCATCACAAAGGAATGTCAACAAGAATTCATTTGTGATTTTAATGAACATGATAAGGCTGCAATTGAGACTGAACGAGAATATCGGAGAGGGGAAATAATTGAGATATTAAAATGAGGTCTTGAATATGCACCGCGCATTTAGAATTATAAGCTGTGTTCTCTGATGGGTTCCGATTCCAGCATCCTCATTGAAAACGTCAAATTTAAAAAGTAGACCCTTCTTGGTCTTCTTGTCGATTGTGATCTCTCATAGGATGAACAATACATAACTGGAACAATGCACGTAAGCACAATCTCAGACATTACCACGAAGACCGTTTGTGATGTCTGCGGTTCCATGATTCGTTCGATCACTTTATCTATTTATCCGGTAAGGAGTAAAATCGGAAGATTATACTATTTATCCGGCAAGAAGTTAAATGATTAGGAAAATTGGTAAACAAAACAACTTATCCAAGGCCAACGAAATATCCCGGTCTGTGAACTTTAGAGGCCTTCAGTATAGGGTCTTGGAGCTTAATGAAGATGCCTTGGATCTTCAGGAGGGCGCATTTGAGTTTGAGGAAGGCGCCTTGGAGCTTGAGAAGGACGTCTGAGACAAAGGGCGTTTGTGAGAATGGGGAAGCTACCCCTTCAGCTAATATCTTAACCGTTTAAAAATAATTTTCGAAAAATTGTGAAATTAAAAAAATCATAGGGCGCCAAAAGTACTGCTTCAAATAAAGGAAAAATCACATCTCCGTACATTTTTCATGATGCGCAGACTAGAAAGCTTATGGACACTTCAATATTCACTTCGAATTCGAAGTTAGTAGCGAAAGTTCGACGACCAACCCTTACCCTGGCCCAGCAGGACTATAAAGAAATCCCGGGTGAGGGGGGGAATTGGCCCCTCCTCAACTTCTAAAGTATTGGTCTGAATCATATAAAATTCTCGGCACAATTAGTGTGCGAACTTCCTAATGTTAGTATTCATTGAACCTAGCTCGATCATCTTCATACTTAAGATAGCCCAATTCAAAATCATCAAATTTCACAAATATTTGAAAATTTACCTACTTTTGGAAACCTTAATGATTTCGGTTTACGAAGCAAAATTGATTGAATGTACTTGCAACTTAATGAGGAGTACAAAAAAGACCAATAAGACTGATTTTAGAAGGAAATATATAATACAACTAAATATGCGTGCTTGAAATGTGCACGATTTTCCTTCAAAGCGTCTCATTCCATATATCTATGAAATGGTATAATATGGTTAGGGCATTTGAACGGTCATATTTTCCCCTTTCGTTCGATCTTCCGTTCATTAGCCTTTCAGACCCGTTCAAAATGAGCTGTCACCACCGTTCCGTTCGCTCATGGCATAAAGCACCCGTTCAATCGTTCTTTTTGAGTCAAAACAATGTTCAATTTTGAAAGATCCTATATACTGCTGTCGAACCTCGGTAATAGAAAATTAGTATCTATCGGTGACGGTCTGAAATTAGTCTGCGATTCGAATGCATGATGTGGTTCTCCACGTACCCGGACAGACCGTTGAGAGACTCGAAAATTTCTTCGGGTACTCATAATGAGATGTAATTTTTTCCAGAATTTTCGCCTTCCGGCTTTGTCAATGGAACATGTAGAAATGCAAGCAATGCAAATCTTAACAGAACGACAGATTACAGAATGTCATGCAGACGTTGAGATTTGTTTGAGAAAACTTGCTGATGAAGGTGTACCCGTGGAAATTAGACAGGAATTTGGTGGGTCCTTCATGAGGATACTTAACTCAGTGAATTTTGATGATGTGATTGACAAGTCACTTTCTCGTGAATTCAAGAATTTGGCCACATCTTTGAAGGAGAACGAATCTGTTATTCTTCCTACAGACAAGACGTGCCGATTATTAGCCCTCGAGAAAGAAGCATATGATACTATGCTCAAAGAAACCACCATTGAAACAGGCAATTTTACAGCTGTAAACAAAGTTCAGCCTTCTACGAATCAAATGAAGTTCAACAAAGCTATCATGATGATTGCTAATAAATATGACAATAATTCTATGGTCCACAGGGAGCTCACAAAAGTCAAGTGCTCAGATCCGCAGCCTAATAAAATATATTGCCTACCAAAGGATCACAAAGAGGGCCAATTAAAGGGACGTCCAATCGTTGCCGCAGTGGACAGTCCATCAACTAAATTATCTATATTAATTTCATATCATCTAAATCTTCTACTTCGTTTCATTCCATGTCATTTGAAAGATTGTGACTCTTCTATGGAATGGATTCAATCTCTTACGTTGGATGGTGAATATCTTATTGCATCATTTGATGTGGAGAATCTCTACGGGTCCATACCTTATCATGATCATGATGGTCACCCTGGTCTGTTGAGTATCATGAAGCAGTTCTATGAAGAATTTCAAGATTCCAGCAATTTTTTGAGGGAATTGCCGCTTCATGACTTTATGGAGCTTTTTCAACTTTGTTTGATGTCTGATACAGTAGTACATGAAAATTGTTTTTATACCCAAAGTGTTGGTTTATCAATGGGAAATCCTGTTGCTCCACAAGCGGCGATTATTTTCATGAATTTTGTCGAGCAGAGCATACTAGCTGAATTTTCGGGTGAAACAATTTATTGGAAAAGATATATCGATGATATTTTCATAGTATACCCAGCTCATCTCGATTGCACTAATATCCTAAATACTGCCAATCTTATGCATCGTTCAATTCGTTTCACAATGAATCTACCTGACTCCGAAGGATTTTTGCCCTATCTTGATTGTGAGGTGAAACTACACGATGCGCAGTTCAGTTCTAGACTATATTTCAAATACTGTAATAGTGGAGTCATACATCATTGGAACTCAAATTCATCTTTTGCTTCTAAAAGAGGCATAGTTATTGGTGAACTACGTCGAGCAAAATTCAGGTCAACTGATAACTATTATGATTATTCAATTGACAAGATATTTCTAAGATTTTTGAATAATGGATACCCGAGGTCTTTCCTGAATAGAGTTTACAGACAATATAAATCCAACGGTCATCAAACTCAAGAAAAACCAAAACGTTTATTCATCAAGTGTCCTTTATTTCTCAAGATATCAACAGACAGATCTTGAACACAGTGAGAAGAACTAGTCTAAATGACAAAGTTTACGTTTGTTTCTCTAACAAGCCCGTTAAACAATATTTTCGACCCCTAAGGAGAGTTCCTTATGCGATTCTTCTTGTAGAAGCTGCAGATGTGCTATCCGTGACCATATGTGCCAAAGCAAGGGAGTGGTGTACAAAATTGTTTGCAAAATTTGTGGGATGATATACATTGGAGAGACTCAAAGAATGATAAAGAGCAGAATTATGGCGCACCTAAATCCAAACAACAACTGCAGCCATGTGGTATTGCATGCGATGAATATGCATGGAGGCCGAATTGACTTCGAATGGACATTACTGCACACAGGCGTCTCATATACTACTAAAAGGAGAACATTAGAGTCGCTATACATCAACAAATTTCCGAAGAAATCTGATGAATGGATGTTATGGACTTAACCTCGCTTGTCATTCATGAACTTCATCCTTTTCTTTCTTTTGTAAATAAGTCTTTTCCTTCATCTTACTTTTATTTGTATTTAGTAGTATTTACTCATTTTTGACTTCTGCTGTAAATTACTTTTTGAATGTTGCTCACGCTGCACTGGTAGTGGCCAGACTTGCATTGCTTGCATTTCTACATGTTCCATTGACAAAGCCGGAAGGCGAAAATTCTGGAAAAAATTACATCTCATTATGAGTACCCGAAGAAATTTTCGATTCTCTGAATAGTCTGCGATTAACGATGGATTGTCAGTACTGAGGCTTCAATTGTTTCAGTTAGACTATGTTACATTTTGTTAAAAACTAAGATTGAAGTAGTAGACTTCAACTGAGAGGGAGGGTCCCTTTTCTATTAGCGAGATTCGCCTGTAATTATATCTGGTGACTCCTATATGTATCAGTATTCACTGTTCAGTAACCGTCTGCCGATAGACAACACTCATAACAGTCAACTCATCGTCATTTATGCTTTCATCACCACATAATCCACACTATTTAAACGATATGTCGAACCTAACTTAACATATTCCTAGCTTTATCGGTAACCAGCTTTACCAGTTTTTCTTTTGGAATGCGCCATTCTTCAAGAACTTCGTTAAAATGGTTAATAGAAAACAAATGAAGCAGACAATCGAACATTCTCTTCTAAATCTCATGATTGGGTTATGCCCATTGTTGCCAGACACAAATTTCATTTTTTTGCACAGCACAAAAAATTCACATTTCTTCCTACATTGTTGTTATCCCTTTTTCTGCTTCAGATTTTTTGACTATTTTAAAGACGCTCTATTTGCCAGTTTATGTTTCTATTACTTTCATCAATTATTTTTCAGTACATTTCGTCTATCTGTTTTAATCAAATGTTTTTTAAGTTATCATATTTTGCAGCTTCACTCTGACAGCGCCTTTTATACATTATTTAGTGTAAGAAACACATCCTGAAAAACAAAACAAAATTTCTGACTGAATACTTTCATTGAAGACGATTTATCTATTGTAAAAATGGGAAAAGCCCGTTTCACAAAAATTTTGCAATTAAACTTGAACAATATACACAATAAAAAGCAGAGTCAGACTGCACTGATAAATATACACAAACAATTTATCCAATTGGTCAAAAAATATATGAAAATTTTCATATATTTGTCCTCTAAGTTACAAACACATTTACTTGACGAAAAATTATGAATGCTACATAATGAAGTGACTATAACAGTGTTTCTCAAACCCCGGTACGCGCACTTAACTTAGTCCGCGGGACTGGTCAGTTTAGTCCGCTAAGTTAATGTGATATAAAGATCACTTTTGGTAGAAAACGCTTTATCAATGGCGGATTTGGTCCAAAGACGTCTTCCACTGTCTTTGATTTGGCTTGTTAATGCGAGATCGCTGTCTCAGAGTCGAAAAAGTATTTCTTCTATATCATTAGCATAGAAAGCATCTGCAGATCATGTGCCTTCATATCTACGCTGACACAGCTACGTGCTAATGATAGTGCTACTTTACTGCAAATTACGATTCAGTCAGCGGCAGTTATCCACCATTGTAGGATGACGCACTTTGTTTATCGACCTCTCACGGTTGCCTAAAGAATGCGTTAATCCAATTGGTTCGTTCAATTGACTTGCTAATATATTGCATATTGTTGCTGTCTAGGCTACATAAATAATATCTTGTTTTGCGTTTCTAGATTCTTTGTAAATTACTACAGTAGTAACATCCGACTCGCGATCATTCTTTATCCATGACTTGCGAGACATCATCCGTAGAAACTGAATTTGAGAGAAAATGCTAAATTGAATTACAGACCGATTAAAGAGACGCCATTACGCATGATAGGTCCGTGTTTACTTAAATAAGTCTTGGTTCAGCTCTCTTGGGGTGGCGCTTAGTCCGCGATAGGTAAAGCAACAACAAAGCGATAGGTATAACAACGAAGTGTAAATTTAAAATGCGCGATCAGATTATAAAACTAGATAAATCTCATAGAAAGGGGCATCCACTAAAAAACTATCATCTTGTTTCGCTGACTTTGTAAAAAATGGCTTTCAAAAGGTCATAAATTTTGTTTGCATAATCCAAACAGAAGATCTGATAAAATAAAGTCACATGTAATAAGTTCATAAGGACGTCAGTAGTGATCCCCTGACAAAATCAAGGCCAAAATGTGCAACGATGAGTCATCATGCTGACTCAGCCCCCCCCCTCTGGAGAGAGGATGGAAGTTGCAAAGGATGTGATGGAAGGATGGGTCCGAGAGGAGGAAACCGTTCCCTTCCCCCCCCTCTGGAAGGAAAGAAGGAAGGAGGAACTCTCCTGTGAGGCAGGGTTAGGAATCTCCGAAAAACGACTGAGTTAGAAAAAGGTGGGTTTTGGACCTTTTGGGATGAGAAAGGCCATATCTCAGCATGAAGGAGAGCTCGGATGGACAAACGGAGAGCAGATTCGGATTCTACGTGCAATTCTGCATCGGTATGGTGATTTTCAGCTCAATCGGAGAGAAAAAGTTCTGACCCCCCCTCTGG
Organism: Prostheceraeus crozeri; assembly: GCA_907163375.1. Classification (NCBI taxonomy): domain Eukaryota; kingdom Metazoa; phylum Platyhelminthes; order Polycladida; family Euryleptidae; genus Prostheceraeus; species Prostheceraeus crozeri. The sequence continues at coordinate 795 of CAJQUW010002501.1, read as the reverse complement.
ACGAGACTTCCAACTTTGGTTCTAGAGATGGTGGAAAGTCGTGTGATAGCGCGTTTGAAAGCTAAGAGTGAGAAAAATGCAGTGGAAAGCATCATATGTCCACGTAAGGGATAAATCATGACAAAGAACAAATTATTGATTTAATTAGAAACGTCTAATCTTGATTTGACGTCAGCTGACTGTCACATTAACTCAGTCGTAGAAATGGCATAATAGAGGCCCAGTCGTCAGAATTCTAACCACCTTATGCTATTGATTACATTTTTTTATTCTGATGTTAATGATTACACTTTAAACTAAGATATAATTCACATCTGAATAACTTTATTCAGTTCTTGGTCTTTTAGGAATGATCTAAGTCTTCGATGCTTACACTTCGTGTTCGCTTCACCACATTGTCCACGACTCAGTCTTTTATTCTTTTTGACTTCGGCTTCAGTCTTTTTCATAATTTCTTCCACTGCATCTTTTCCTTACATTTAACTTCACACATTGCGCATGAGCTGCTTTGAACAGGGAAATGAATTATGGGGTGACAGAAATTTGATGCGACTTTATATCCTTTGACAATAGATGGTCTTTCGCGAAAAGGACTTTGTTCAGAGATGGATTGGACAATCTATTCCGGTTTATTTCACACGAACCAGCGATTGAATAGACAACTAATTCAATTCTACTAAGTTCAACTAATTCAAGTAAGTTCATTGCGCAGGAAGGGGCACAAGATCACTTTTATTGCGCAACTGCGTAGGTCTGGCAACACTTTTGCCGTGTTCCTCATCGATGGAAAGAAGG
>CAJQUW010002500.1:177500-189499 GCA_907163375.1 Prostheceraeus crozeri | reverse complement strand
AATGTCAATTGAGTAAAAATTTGAAAAAACTCTTTGGCTTTTCAATGCTACAAACTGTGTTTGCTGCTGCGCATACGATTGGTATAGAAACACCAATGACACTTGATAAACATGAACAGCACCTTTACATTCAAAGTGATTTGATTTTACCTATTTCTGTTGGCGAGAAAAAAGAATACATTTTACGTGATTTCATTCATGATAAAGACGCTTCATATGGAATAGTCGAGAAGATGTTTGAATCTATTTTCTATCATCCCGTCGTCAAACAAACTATACCCTCTATTGCTATCAAAATTACCAATGGTTTACAAGAGTGTATCCATGTGAAAGATACTAAATCCCTCGTAACTTTAGTGTTTCGGAAAACAAAGTGAAGTCATTGTGATATGTTTATTGAAATAAAAATATGTATATGAAAAAGTCTTTTCACAGATATAGGGGGAATGGGCTGACTGTAGGCATATATTCACAAGGAAGAAACGATCTCATGCGATACATAAAACAACCATGTATATCTACAAAAAGCAACATCAAAATACTGAGTTAAAGTTGATTATGTCAATACATCTCCTGAATGTGGTAGCGTGAGTTTTATTCTTTTGGGTGGAGGTATGTTTGTGTCAGGATGTCCATGTGGAAGAGATGTGTTATGTCCTATCCAACACCTCTTATCCTCCCATGCTGAAAGTGCTCGTTTCTTGAACGTGTACGTTTTCACAGTATGAACTTGAGATTTTAAGATTGTCATATTGACAAACGTTATAGTTTTATTTTTATAGGCCTTCTTATAGGACCGATGTTTCATTTTATGAACAATGGATTTTGATATACCTTTAGCACGCTTAATACTATCTGCACATTCTTTTAGTTTCATGGAATACATTTTAGGACGGAGGAGAATCATTTCATCTATTTCCTTTCCTGCTGTTTCATCCTTAAAACAACCAAGTTTGGCTTTATTCTGTATGGAATAGAGTGGATGAGTGGGATTGTAGTTAGATGTGTCGAAATATTTTTCTAATGACTTACCTACTTCATTAAAATTTAAATCTTTTTGAGTGGTAATTCCTAAAAAGAAACTATCTGTATCACCACCCAGCAAGCGAACCTCTTTTACGAGAGGGCATGGTTTTAATATTTTGTAGAAGAGTTGATACATTTCAAGCTTGGAATAATCTAAAACGGCTTGCCCAATATAGATGGGTTTGCACAACTCAACTTCTGATTTAATCATTTTAACACCTACAAGATCCTCATCGATGATGTCTCTATCAATGAAAAGAGGTGATGAGGTCAATTTGTGATATTTTTGTTCATCAACGACTAGTTTGTAATTCATACGTTTTCTAACATCCTCCATGGTCTTTCCGAATAGACTGTTATTCTTATATTTATAAAAATCCTTTTCAAAATTATTTTGGGCGAGTGCACGTTTTTGACTGTTACTATCTATGTAGGGTTTGAGGAAGGCTTTCTGTCTAAATTTGATAATGCGGTGAACTGACTTTAGAAGCATGCCCATTTCTAAATAGAATTTTAATATGCAGAAGTGTACGAGATAATTTTTCTTATCATATTGGGTGAGTAAAAGTTTGCGGCATGGTTTGTACCTTGGCTGTCCACACTCTGTTAAGTTATTATGAAATTGTGACATGAATGGTGAAAACATATCTTCAGTCACTTCGCCAGATTCAGGTGCGAGTGGGAAATCAGCAGTTTTATTTTTAATACTATTTGGATAAATCAAATCCACTTCAAAATAATATCCCCAATCACCTTCATCTGGAATATTCAGTATGTTTGAAGGGTTGGAGTAATACTCAAGCTCATCTTGATTTAACCAACTAAACTCGGAATGAGGTAGTGGTTTAGACAGTGAACTGCCATATAAATTATTTTGGTCATAGTACTTTAGGTGGATATGATCATCACCTACTGTTTCAGATTTTATATGATGTTTATTTACAAATGTGAGACCACCGCGTATTCCGCGCTCAAATATATTATACATCTCCGGGTCTTGTAAGAGATGAATGGTCTCACCAGTCATTTTAAAGGCTGATTTAAAGGACATGGCTGGTAGACTGACAAAGTGGACAGGATCTAATTTGTCTTCTTCTAATGCCACTCGTCGAAACTCCTGAAAGACATCAGCCAGCAAAATGACATCTAATTCTAAGTAAGCGATCATATAATCGCCAAACGTTTTACAATTAAATTTTAACCATGCCTCTTGAGCATGTTCATAGTCCTCTACTGGACAATCTTCACCCGTCAAATCGTTTTTGAATTTGTCAATGGAAGGAAGGGTTGTTTCATTTAGTTTAGACATTGAGCTAAAATACGCATAAGGAAAGACTCCTTTGCGAGTGATTATTTCATCCGTTAAGTTTGGATAGTGTTTCTTCAAAGTTTGACTATGGGGAAGAAACTTGAGATTACGAACGAGAGAAGCTAGTGACGCTGACATGAATTGAAATGAATCTAAAAATTTTATTTCGAAGAAGACTGTCTTATTTTCTTTAGTTTTATCTACTGGTACTTTTGCTGTCATTGCCATGAATTTTTCTCTCGTTTGTGCTATTACATTAAACTGCCACGATTTCATCTGGCTCAACCCTCCTTTTATGAGCATATGACTGTCATAGCCCTTAAAGTTATGAAAAATGACGGGTAGTACACGACGTCTCAACCTAAGTGAAAAGTTACATTTGGAGCAGAGTGCGTTTCTAAATTTACCAGTGATGTGATCATGATCACGCACTTTCTTAATTTTATCGTCATCAAACGTTTTATGACATTTAGGACAGGATGTGCAACTTTCAAATTTTTGTTTGTCTTCATCTGACATATGTAGTGACTTACGCTGCAATTGGGAATCATATGATTGTTGAAATTTAGCAGCTTTATCGAGAAATTCTAGAAATTTTGAAATGCAATCTTCACCTTGCCAAGTATGCATTTTGTTTTGTCTATTCCTAAAGTGGTCATGCCATACTTCATAGCAGGATATGGCTGCTGGCTTGTGGATGATATCATCAATGTAGCATTCTATGTCTGCGTAAATGACACGCAGGGGACTTAATTCGTCACCATTATCCCTATGTGAAAATATTTTATCTTTGGGCATGCGTTCCATTTGTAATTTACCTCGCTTGCACCATTCATAGTGAGTTTCAAATTTATCTTTACTCCAAAAGGAGCGGATGCAGCGGTCGCATACAAAATGTTCACCTCTTTTAGAGTGCCCCAAGTGAGTGTACAAGCGAGAGATTTTGGGAATACCACAGTAGTGCCATTCCTCGCTATCATCTTGTTTTACTAATAAGAGGTTGACTACACGTTCATAACAAGTTGAACGTGAATTATAGCGGGCACCCTTCAACCCTTCTCCCACACGTGAACGACAATTTTAATCTTATTATGTTTTTCGAACGTTTCTACATCTTTGATTTTCATGTTGTTACTATCACAACCTTCAAAGTCTAGTTCATCCTCCCACTGTCTATAGCTATAGGTGCGATCTCGATGCGCGTTGATATCATTATAGTGAAGGATGGATAGGACTGCATATTTGAAACACTGTGATTTACAATCGACATTGATGACAGCTTTCTTATTATACAACGTTTTTGGTAGTTTAAATGTGCCTCGAGCTGCATGACTTTCTAATAGGGAAATTTTGAATATGGCTGAGTCCACACCATCAAAAATGAGAGCGCTGTCGCGTTGATTGAATTTATCTACATTTGATTTTAAACATTGAATGTGAAAATTTAGCCAAGACTCGCAGTCTACAACTTCGGTTGCGGAAGAGGAAGGAACATGAAACTGTATTCTCTCCGTCACTTGACCCGTTTGAAAATCTATCTTAATATATTTTAGTTTAAGGTAGATGAGCGCCTTCATTCTAAAATTGTCTAAATTGTTGAAGAGCGCTTCGATAATGTTAGAATTTTGAAGGAGCCACTCAGGAAAATCTACTATTTGAGTATTGGACTCCATGCAGTAGTCGCGTACTAAATTATTATGTGAAACATTAATGAGGGAGATGGTAGAGGTACCGTTGGTGTAGTGATCATTTGCATGCGTGTGTTGAAGTCTGTGCGAAGATCGCTGAAAGTGACTATCAAAAGAAAGAGGGCACAAATCGCAAGGAAAGGAGATGTCATCGTCAGAATCAACTTCACCTCCGGAGATTGACGCCGCTTTGCGTTGACACACACGTTGTTTGATGTGTCGAAGGAGACTGTGCTTCCTTGTAAACATATGTCCTGCATCGCACATTCCCATTCCGTTGCCTTTCGAGAGAGTCCTAGCTGGTACTCACATCACCACCTAAAGAGAAATCATTCTTTCATCTCTGCTTCAAGCCTCAGAGTAGTGTTACAAACCTACCTTGACTCAATAACTCTAAACTTGTTCCTCGAGAAGAGAGGGCGTTGGTTATGAAGTTGCTGCCTGAAATTGAGGAAGATGCTATTAGTCACACGTTTGAGGGATAAAGAGAAGAGGAAATCTTTAACTTACCATTTTAATGAAATATGAATCAGACAGAATAATAGTCACAGAGAGAGAGCGTGCGTTCGTCCACTTGTATGATTCACATAATAAATGAAATGAACATGAATGTCACTTTGCTTATATACTTTCATTCTCTTTCAATTCATTGGATGTTCATTCTATTGGCTCTTGGTGTATTACTTAAAATAGAAAAATTTAAAGTTATCATTAATCAAAGTCAGCATTTCCAAAGACCAACATGACAAGATCCCTCCAACAACACCAACTAAACCCGCATTGAAGTTCTCCTCTCACCATGTACATCAGCAAAGGTGCTCGAGTACAAAAACTCAACACTGCACCAAGAAAGGTGAAAGGTGGAGAAGGTGTACCGACTGGATCAATATACGAAAGTTATCACATTATCGGTAGGAGGATGAAGAGGAGTAGTCCCGACCTAAACAGGCATACGGTCCGAAATATTTCCAATCATGAATGCCGAAGGGGTGAAGGAGATGACCAGTCAATTCGCACTTTCATCAAATATGGGTGTGAGTCCAACCCCTAACATTCCCAACCAGCGAACCGTGGGCGGAGTGGGCGTACGATTGAGAAAGTGAGGGACCCTGCAGAAGAACGATTTAAAAGCAAGCCTCAACTGTTTTTGTAATCCTATGTGAAGCCAGACGCCTGGGACGATATTGACGATGAAGACCTTTTGAAATACATGCCATAATAAATTTCTTATTTCGTATTAAATCTTTTGCTTTCGACTACTAGAATTTACCTTGAATGGGGCTTATGTCAGTGAACTAGGATGTAACACTATGCTATAACTTTTTTCATTTTGAGAAATAGTAGCACGCTTTAGCTCGTAACTTGTAAAATCTTAAAAACAATTCATATGGACGATGATGGTAGATATGAAAAAGGACCAAATAAATTAAGATATCTTTACCAACTTCTGATACCAGGGATAGCAATCGACTATGCGGATCCCATCGTGTAAAAAGAACTTGTTAAACTACGGATGGCTGGTAAGTGGATGAAATGTAAATACCATGTATACAATCTTTTTTCATTTGGAAATAGTAGCACGCTTAGTATAAGTACTTGTAAATCATAAAACCAGTTTTCATATGGGCGATGATGAAGAAACTAGATGAAATAGTGTCAAATATAAAATTAAAGGCCATAGCTTAACACTTTCTGATACGAGGGATAGCAAACGACTTGCGATCCCATGTTACAAGAGCTTGTTAGACTACAGAAGAGAGAAGTGTTGTTATTGTTGCGCTGTGGCGCGTGAAGTGTCTCATTCCACCAAAACCATTTCATTCCATTCATCAATTCGTCTCATTGATAGAGACAGGTAGAACTCATGGTTCTCATAACGTATGCAATGGAAAGTTTTAGGCAACCTTCGACAGTTGGCTAAATGTCGCCCTGGCGCGAATGCATACTACTTTGAGACAGAGGCAATCACTTGCAAACATGACGCAGAGAGGTTTAACAAGATTGACCATTGCCGAATGTCCCTTGCGGTATACATAGCTACGGGTTTCATAACACCGCGCCTGCCCTTTACAAGGAACGCCCGTCGAGAAGGAAAGTATTACACCGAACTACGCATTTGCAACGTTCAAGTTGACTGATAGCAGATTCAACTTAATGATAGTATTCGCCAGTCCGAAGACTGCCCAGGGCAAACCGCGAGGAGGTTCTATCATGTCTTGCCCCATGGTGGCCCTTAAGAGAGCCGATGGTTCGTTCTCGGGGACGTGAATTTGACTATTGACTGCGGAATAGGACATATAGGTAATGACGGTTAAGGTTCTCGTATACCCTATTACCGCCTAAGCCGTGCATGGGTGCTATCTGGCACCTTTCGGATGCGGGGTGGTATTGTGGAGTACATAGGAGGTCGCCAAACCTCATCCGTCCAATACGATCCTCATTGATCTTGACCCTTCTATCTCATGCCTCCTCATAGCTCACTCGTCGAGGATGGACGAAACTACGGGAATGGCCGTTTGTCTTCATCAGTGAAGACGGGAATGTTGGGGTAGATGAGTCGCTTCCATCGTGGACTTCAAATTGATATGAGATAGCGCTACAATCTTCTGGCTTATATAGGGTTGGTTCAACAATGAATTGCTCAACAGTCGAATCAGAATGCTTCCAGGGATAGCAATCGGTCTTGCCATAATGTTCAAGGGGTTGGACTGATAGCAGATTCAGCTTAATGATAGTATTCCAGCCAGTCCGAAACGAAGAGTGGTCATTGTCTGGTGCCCAAGGGGGGGCCAATGACCGCTTAGGAGGTTCGCGGCCGGTGGACTACTGGGTTCGTTTGTGGGTTGGGTGTGGTGAGTCATGTCTTGTTTTGATGCCCCCATGGTCCGGGGGAGTCTTGGCCGGCTTAAGAGAGCCGATGGCGTCATTTCTCGGGATGTAACGTCCATAATGGGGTGGTTTTGCTCTACATATTGACTCGGGTAAGGTTTTGGCCGTCCGGGGCCGCGTATAATCCTTACACCCCTACCAATTATTCTGGCTGATGGAGAGAAGTGGAGGGGTGGTGTAGTTGCTATGAGAGCGGGAGGATGGAGCGTTGCGTGTCTCCACTTTTTTGGTGCTTTCGTTATGGTCGTCTCAGCGTGCTTTGGGTGACAGTATCCATCTGGGTTCGACTTTTCTCCACCACTTGACTTTTGGCTGGGTCGGGTTAGGCACATTGTGGTTTGCCTATAATAACTAAAAGTTGGATAGATTGGTAGCCGCTCATTCCTGTTGTTTGGGAAAAAATATTATGAGATTTGACAGCACGTTGCATTAGATCATCGGATTGCGACAATCCCAGAGCAAGATTATTAATTAACTCTGTCCTTGCTCCTCTAGCCTGGACAAACTCCTCAAATAAATTTCGCGGCCTTAACTGCGGTCCGCGAGGAGAGCTGACTTGAGGCTGTTCGGCGGTCCTGCATGATTGGAATATGAAATGAAATGGAGATGGCAGTGGTTTATATACCCCTCTAACGGCGATCCGCAACGTTCAAGTTGACTGATAGCAGATTCAACTTAATGATAGTGTATTCGCCAGTCCCGAATGATCTGCCCAGGGCAGAAGACCGCGTAGGAGGTTCTATGCATGTTTCTTGCCCCTAGGTGGGCCTCCTTTAAGGAGAGTCCACGGATGGTTCGTTTCTCGGGAGGTAAAGATTGATGGTCGGTGGTGAAGGCAGGCAAAGATCTGCAATGAAAGAATGATATGTATTAGAGGATAGGATCTATACTATCTTATTTGCTTTTCACATTACCAAGTTAGTCATCCTTAGGCCAGTCTCGCGGGATTCCTGATTGAAAATTCTGTGCAGGATGCCCGCGCATTGTCTTAAAAGTTGTGGCGTGGAGGCATTTCTTACTCGGATGTCCATGATAAGCATGACAGCTACTTTCGTCCAGACTTTTATTGACGAGGACTTCGCCGGCCAGATGGTTATCCCGAATAAGGGATGTGGAACTCAAACAAACGATCCTTCATTCACACGTGTCTCCTCACTCATCCCCTCATGCGCTCCTAACTTCTCCACAACCGCCTGCCTCTCATTCACCGCCGCCGAGCCACAGTCCTCACAACTCGAACATTCCTCGCTCCTCAAACACCACTCATCTCCTTCATCATCTCCTCAAAACATTCCGCTTTCTTCTGCTCTCTCCCAGATTCTCCTTCTCCGCAGCACTCGCCCTTCTGTCTCACAAACTCATCATTCTTGTCTTCTCAACACTCGCATCTTTCTCCGTTTCAAAACTCTTTTCACAACACGCCTCATACGGATTATTCTCATCTCCACCTCCTCGGGTACATTTCACCTCCTTCATTTTCAGCTCACTCAACTTCACTCAACGTTCTCTCATTCACCTTCTTACAAACTTTTCGTAAGCGATCTTAAACCAACAAAGCATGTGCCGCTTGCTGCGACACATGGCTTCTTTTCCATGTTCCTCATCCTCACCGCGCCGACTGCTTCCGTACCCCACCACCTCTTCACTATTGGGAATTATGCGCTCTTCGGGGGAGTCCGGTGAATGACGTATGTCTGACACCCTCGCTGATGACGAAGAGCTCAACTTCCTCACACGCTTCCCTCACGTCGCGCCCTATCCAAATCCTTCATCATTCCTCACATCACTACTCAAACACTGTCGTCTTCCCGCCACTTGTCAGCCTTCAACCGGCCACAGCTATTCTCTACACATTCTCCAACAAGCCATTCCCGACTAGCATTCTCCACAGCATTCCCACTAGCATTCTCAACAACATTCGTGTGGCCTCGTCTTCCCTTTCCCCCCAAACATTCGACTCCTTCTCGCAGCATTCATGTCAACTACCTGAACAAATCTCAAATCGGTCACCAACGCCCTCCTGTGCACTCACCATGCCTCGAAATAAAAACTCGGCCTCCTGACGCCAAGCAACCAACAGCACCCTGCAGCTTCACACAGGCAACGCCCTACTCAGGATAACGCATGTGGTCGGACCCCTGCCTTCTTGGATGTGGTCCTTGAGAGCCGTCCACTCGGCGGTTTGATCCGACCGCACACACACATTTTGATGTGAAATTCTTTTGTTTTTGTCGTTATTGACCATTATTTTGTCGGTTACTAGAGATTTCTCGTTAACTGTAAGATAATGGAAAATTGTATAAGTTTTGGAACTCAAGTAGGTATTACAGACTAAAGCATAACCACTTAGTGAGGAATGATAGATTTTTGAGTGTAGTGAGTGGCACTCGATCCCCGATCGACAGCCCGCAAGGCCTTGTACTATGATCACTAGGGAAGTGAGAGATCTTCCCCGATAACCCGCTCTTTAACAAGCATGGAAGACATCATTGTCACTGCCCCGAAGTGGTAACAGGAACGCCGAGTCAAAGGTAGTGATCAGTAACGGGATCTAACCCCTCAAAGCTGCCTTAGACGTAGTTAAATTTTCAAATTCTGATAGAATGATTTGAAATGTAGCATACGGCTCTAGAACATAATAATCAATCATTCAACATTTCAACTTAGTCATAATCACATGTCAACGGATTAATACAACACGTTAGTGGGAATGATTAGATGTGAGTGTACGTTGAAGCTGGCACTCTCGCGATCCCCCGTCGACAGCCCGAAGGCCTTGTACTGATCATGCTATGGAGAAGTGAGAGGAGTTCTTCCCCGATACCCGCTGCTTTAACAGCTGAAGACTATCATTGTCACTTGCCCCACGAGAAGTGTGGTAACAAGTTAACAGAGTCCGATCAAAGGTAGGGTGGGAAGTGTGATATCAGTAGTCTGGGATCTAACCCCTCAAAGCTGCCTTTTGACATTAGTTAAAGTTTCACAGTTTCTGATAGCAGATTTTTGATACTCGCAGGATACTTTGAAAACCTTAGTCGCGATATGTTTAATAATCTTTTTGGATAAAAAAGAAAAATATAACTGAAAATTAAGAATTTTTGAGAAAAATTCGCGCATAATACTACTCATCACTACTTTTAAAGAAATTTATATCAGTAAGTAAAGACACTATCAAACTCTATCATACAAACTTTGTAAGTAAGAAGATAGCTTGGCCTAACTTCAAAAAGATAGAGTCTCCTTTGAAACACCGATATCCGGGAGCTCAGAGCGACGACCGGTTTTTTCACCGCTTAACCCCTCGTCTTTCGGATGAAGTGATCTCGACTTACGTTGTCGGGGGTTTATATTATGCTCGGAAGAAAACTTAAAATGGCTCTATCTCCGAAAAGTATTCATTGCGCTAGCGACATGCGGTTTTGTTGCAGAACGATTCGTCTCTCATCATCTCCTTTACAATATGACACCTGGAACCGATTGCTGTGAGATGGAGTGACCACCGGGAAGTTGGTCCGTCAGCACAATGTTGACATGTAACATGCCACAAGTGAAAAAATTCCTAAGTGTGGGAGCTCCAGTGTGGTGAAAATTTTGAAAAATTTAAAACTTCCGAATTTTGACCTGGGACCTTTACCAAAACATTTTTCATCAAATTTTCACGCTTGACCCTCCCCTCCCCCTTCACGCCACCCTCATTCAGAGAGAATTTGATGGTAAAGAATGTTTTGGTGGACGGTCCCAGGTCTGCGAAATTCCACACTTTGGAAAATTTTTCAGACAATTTTACCCATATAGACAAAGTCCACTCTGACCGACTTAGGATATTATTCAGGTGAGCGGCTGCCTTAGCCTCCGACCTATAAAATCATAAATGGCGTCTCACATCTAAACGAAGACAGATATGAACAAGCCGATTCTTTCACTGAATTTGTCTCACTCTTAGCTTTCAAACGAGCTATCGCACGACAAAATCCGTCCACTAGAACCAAAGTTAGAAGATTGCTGACGGGGGGGGGGTCAGTGAAATTTGATGAAAAATGTTTTGGTGACGGTCCCAGGTCGAAATTCCACACTTTGGAAAATTTTCAAAATTTTACCCATACAAAGTCACTCTGACACTTAGGATTTTTTCAGGTGAGCGAGCTCCGACCTAAAATCTTGTAACCGCTCTAACTTTTGAACGGCTGGTCCGATTGACTCGCAACAAAAAAATGTTGTCGAGCAGTTTTTTCTCCTATTTCAAACGAGTAGCTGTAAGACAAAATCCGTTCACTAGAACCAAAGTTAGAAGTGGGGGGGAGGTCAGTGAAATTTGATGAAAAATGTTTTGGTGACGGTCCCAGGTCGAAATTCCACACTTTGGAAAATTTTCAAAATTTTACCCATACAAAGTCACTCTGACACTTAGGATTTTTTCAGGTGAGCGAGCTCCGACCTAAAATCTTGTAACCGCTCTAACATTTGAACGGCTGGTCCGATTGACTCGCAACAAAAAATGTTGTCGAGCAGTTTTTTCTCCTCTTTCAAACGAGTAGCTGTAAGACAAAATCCGTCCACTAGAACCAAAGTTAGAAGATTGCTGTCGGGGGGGGGGGGTCAGTGAAAAAATTTGATGAACAAATGTTTTGTGGTGCGGTCACCCCCCAGGTCGAAAATTCCACATCTTAAATTGGATTGGAAAATTTTTTTTCAAAATTATTACCCATACAAAGCTTCACGTAATCTGACACACATTAGGGATTTTCAGGTGATCCGAGCTCCGACCTAAAATCTTGTAACCGCGATAACTTTTGAACGGCTGGTCCGATTGACTCGCAACAAAAAATGTTGTCAAGCAGTTTTTTCTCCTCTTATCAAAACGAGTAGCTGTAAAGACAAAATACCGTCCCACAAAACCAAAGTTAGAAGATTGTTGTCGGGTGGGGGGCCAGTGAAATTTGATGAAAAATGTTTTGGTGGTGGAGGGTGGGGTGGGAGTGGGTGGTGGGGGGTGGTGGGTGGTGGTGTAGTGGTAGGGAGTGGGGTGGTGCTGGGGGGGGGGGTGGTGGGGGGGGTGGCTGGGGGTGGGGGCTGGTTGGGGTGGGGTG
>CAJQUW010002500.1:0-170000 GCA_907163375.1 Prostheceraeus crozeri | reverse complement strand
AATGTTGTCGAGCAGTTTTTATCCTCTTTCAAACGAGTAGCTGTAAGACAAAATCCGTCCACTAGAACCAAAGTTAGAAGATTGCTGTCGGGGGGGGGGGGGTCAGTGAAATTTGATGAAAAATGTTTTGGTGACGGTCCCAGGACGAAATTCCACACTTTGGAAAATTTTCAAAATTTTACCCATACAAAGCCACTCTGACACTTAGGATTTTTTCAGGTGAGCGAGCTCCGACCTAAAATCTTGTAACCGCTCTAACTTTTGAACGAAGACAGATAGGAACAAGCCGATTCTTTCACTGAATTTGTCTCACTCTTAGCTTTCAACCGAGCTATCGCACGACAAAATCCGTCCACTGGAAGCCAAAATCGAAGCAAGCTGTCCAGGGGGGGGACCGTCTAGCCGAAAATTTTTTCCTCTCGATTGACTTGGAAAAACTCCACCATACCGATGCAGAATTTCACGCTGAATCCGAATCTGGCCTCCGTTTTCTCTTCCGATGCTTCGTTTTGGCGCTACACACCAAAACGTCCCAAATTCTAACTCTGTCGTTTTTTCGAAAAATGTTGAAAATTTTTTCTCACGATATTGACATTGAAAACTCACCCTACCGATGCAGAATTTTCACGTCTCTGATACGAATCGGACCTCCGTTTTTTCTCATCCGACCACTCCTTCCACTCGAAAATAACCCATTTTACAACCCAACATTCAGCAGATTTGCACGAAAAACATCACACACTATAGCCTCAAGGACTAATCCTGGCGGTCGACCAAACGTCAAAACAGGCGGGTCTCGTCGTGAGACCAAACTCACCGAGTCTCACACTCTGTCGATTCCAGAGGGGGGGGGGGGAGTCAGCGAACATGTTGTGAACGTGGACCCACCTGGCCGGCACACCACGACAGACCACAACCTCTGTCGTTCCAGAGGGGGGGGGAGTCAGCGAACATGTTGTGAACGTGGACCCACCTGGCCGGCACACCACGACAGACCACAACCTCTGTCGTTCCAGAGGGGGGGGGACTCAGACACGAAGCACCACGGCGGCCGACCACGACACTCTGCCGTGCCAGAGGGGGGGGACGTCAGCGACGGCGGCCATCTTGCGCTATCCAGAAGTGGAGTTTTACTTACTACTAGCAGGCATAAAAAATACAAAAATAACGGATAACTCGCAGAGAGAATAGATAATAAATTATCACTCCAATCATAGACGCATGAAGATCACTTTCCATGCATTGCATGAATAAAAGAGGCATTCAGTCTTTCTTCAGAGCACGATCTATGCAAAAAATAGAAATACGATTTGAGACATGTAGAAATATGATACGGTACCCGTTCAAAAAGCAACTGTGTCGGGCATAATAACAAAACATAAGTACAAATCGTAAGAAATAGGTTAGATTTGAGAGGGGGATTGAACCATGCATTTTGAATTAATCAGAACCTTTTTCTATGAGCACCAATAGGCGAATGGGCCTACGCAAACGCACGCACCTATTACCACTCCTCACAATCACTACAGCAGATCGAATACAATCATCGCGCCCTCTACAAACTTCAAGAATAGTACCAATTAATCTGGGTATTTTTTCATCCATCAGCATTACAACATCATTCACTTCGGGCTCATCAGACGATCCTCGATGACTACGCCAACCCTTTTCCCGTAATGATGTAACGTACATTTTCAGCCATATATCCCAGAAACAATTTAATAAGTTTATCTGATAGCGAATCTTATCGTGAATATTCAACTGAACTGGTTCGGTATACGGAGAATCCGGAAGATGTGTATGACGTTGGAGAATAATGAAATGACTGGGATAGAGTATCATGCCTTCATTTTCCTCCCCAACATACAGTAGCGGCCTGGAATTGAGCACACCCTCAATCTCAATGACAGTCGTTTCCAATTCTTCGTATGTTAAAAGTGATTTGCGGACGGTTTTCTTAAGAGCAACTTTCACCTCTTTGACTATTCTCTCATAAAACCCGCCCATCCAGGCTGCCTTTTCTGCGATAAAATTCCATACAATCCGCTTAGAACTTGAGTACCTCGACACAGCATCATCTTCAGACACAGCTTTCAAGATATTGAAAGCCGCTTTAAAATTTTTAGCGTTATCGGATACAATATGCGGAATTCCCCGTCGTCCAACAAATCTTTTGAGTGCCCTGCAAAAGGCTAAGGCAGTTAAATCCGGAACCAGTTCCAGATGCATGGCTCTTGTGGATGCGCACACGAAAAGACAAATGTAACATTTTCTGACCGTACTCTCCCCATTACTGCGCGAATACAAGGGTCCGCAGTAATCAATTCCGACGGAAGAAAAAAGCACGTATCTGACTTAATGGAAATTTCGGAATATCAGGAACAGCCTTTTGGACATAATGAAATCCTTGAACTCGTTGACACCAATGGTACCGGCGAACGAACTTCTTGACGTGTTGTCTTCCTTTGATAATCCAATATCTTTCTCTCAATTTAGCTAAGGTCGCCGAGACACCACCATGATAAACATCTCGATGAGCATCCATAACGAATAAATCGATAAACTTCGAATCCTTAGGCATAAGCATAGGACTATTTGTTTCCTCAGGAAGTACCGATGGAGAACGACCTTTCGAGCGAATGATTCCCACGCTATCAACAAAAAGACAAAGACTCTTGCACAGCTTAGTACTTGGTCCATTGCTTTGGAGATGAAGAAGTTCCGATTTATACTCCTCGTTTTGCATTTCTGTGATCCACATGGACTCTGCCTTGTCTAAATCTGTAGAAGTAATCGTAGCATCTGATATTTCTTTCGTCAAGATTCTAATAAACTTAATAACAATTGCCGTAACTCTCAGTAGCTTTTGGAAGGAGGAGTAGCGATCGATTTCAATGATATTCGAAATAGACGATGACGATTGCGCTAAAAGGCAGACATCACTTATTGTATTCTCATCGGATGTTTTAGAAATTTGCTCGTTTTCGGGCCAATGATTCAATTCATATTGTAGAAATGTAGGTCCATTCCACCAAACAGAATTTCCTATCAAAGACAAGGGAGCTACGGCTCTCGAAGGTAAATCGGCGGGATTATGTTCGGATGGAACATATCTCCATTGACAATCATGTGTATGTCGACGAATTTCTGAAACCCTGCTCTGAATAAATGCGGGCCACACTTTAGTTTGGTTGGTGATCCACGATAAAGCAGTTTTGCTGTCACTCCAACAGAAAAAACAAACATCTGAGAATGAAGGTCGTAAATAGTCGATAAGTCTTGACAGTAAAAGACATCCCATCAATTCCAAGCGAGGAATAGTTAATGCATTCAATGGGGAAACTTTACTTTTAGCTATCAAGATATTGCATGAAATATCGCCGCTGTCGTATTCAATGCGCAAGTATACGACCGACGCATACGCTGCCTTAGAAGCGCCTGCAAAGGCATGTATTTGCACATTTATTGCATTTTCACAATAATCGAAGTATGGCCGTCGTAAAGACAATGAAAATTTTGACATATCGGAGAACCATGATTTCCATTTGGAAGCTGTTTCATCATCAACAGTCGAATCCCAGTCACATTTCGATTTACAGAGGCTTTGAAATATTGTTTTTGGTATAATCAGGGTAGGAGCGAGGTAGCCAATGGGATCATAAAATTGAGCTGCTTCAGACAAAATTGATCCTTTGGTTATTGGACCTTCAGTCGCGACAGTATGTCGATAATCAATTTGAAAAACATCATCCTCAAATTTCCATGGTATTCCGAGAATTGATACAGTGTTATCCGGTTTTGCCGTAGACATATCTTGATTAAGAATCGACTCAGAAAACGTAGATGTGTCTTCTTGAATCTTCTCCGACTCGAATCTAGAATCGACGCCACTACCGACGTTTCCTTGAGAAAAGATTTTGTCGAGATCACTTGAATTTGTATGCCATTGTCTGAGATTAAATCCAGCATCAGAAAAAATACGACGTGAAATTGAATATAACTGCTCGGCCTCGTTTAATGATGAACAGCCAGTTATCAGATTGTCGACATACATGCTGTCTTTCAATTTCTCCATTAAGTCCGGATACAGAGAGCAGAATTTATGCAAATGTTCATGAATGACACGTTCCAGAATTGCCGGACTGCATGTTAATCCGAATACCAAGGACCGATGTCGATACGTTATCAAATTGTTATCCGAATCAAGCCACAAAAAACGAAGTGAATCTCTATCATCTGGGTTAATTTGGATTTGTAAAAAAGCCTTTTCTATATCAGCAGTTATCCCGATGGCGTGTAGACGAAATCCGATAATCAGACTGGGTATACTAGGTAGACTACATGGTCCTTGTAGCAAAACAGTAGTTGAGGGATATCGATCTTTTATTCTTCCTACACGAGGCATCAAAAACAATGCGGATTTTCGTCGATTCAGAAGTCATTCGTATAACTGGTCGATGAGGTAAGTAGTGAATGGGAGTGCTGTTGGATGCACTCTGATCGACTTTTTCAATCATTTCGTTCCTCAACTGATCATCGAAAATTTTCTGGTATTCGTGGTAAACGTTTTGGTTTGATTTCACTTCTTGGATCGTTTTATTCAATCGCTTCAATGCAATCGAGAAATTCGATGTCAACGGGAGACTTGACTTTTCTTGTTTCCAGGGCAGAGCAATAGTATAGCGATCATTGGAGTATTGAATATCTGGGAGAAATGTAGATTCTTCAACTTCTTTGGGAAGTATGCCAATGTGTTCAAGGTTCCAGAACTGTTGGAGTTGCTGAATACAATCATCTTCTTTACATAGCATCGCTGTCGTTGACCAGGTCTGCTCCACAAAAAATTTCGAATTCGGATTAATGAATATAGGACCTTGGATGATCCAACCCAACTTGCTATTTACTGCAACCAGGTGATCCTCAGTCCCTCGAATAATTTGATCCCCGAAAACAAAGTTATAATATTGGTCAGCCCCAATCAATATCCCAATATCAAGTTGTGTATCTCGAGCTTCATAAGGATCAGCTAAATCGAGACCGCGTAGATGTGGGAAATCTTCTACACTTATAGAATGTTGAGGATTGCAAATAATGTCCACTGTGCATGCTTTTAACTTCATTGAAATCGGAGAATTAACTTTACTGAACTCGATATTTACGGCAGAAATAGTATGTGATACTTGAGAATTAGTACCGAAAGTATTTAAGGGTAATTGCTCCTCTTGACCAAGAGTAATCGACAAGTATTCACATAAGTCACGTCTTACGTAGCTTCGTGAGCTTGCGGTATCGAATATCGCTTTAACCATAAGTTCTTTATCATGGCTCGGAGACTTGAGTATAACTTTTGCTGTTGGAAGCATAACGTGCGCTCCCTTATCCGCTGTTGTCAATACAGATGCTTCATTTAAAGGTACGTGAACAATCTGCTTTGCGATACTATCTGGATTAATTTTATCTGAATCCTCTGTAGGTTTTTTCTTTATCACCTTTGGACAGATAGCGATGTGATGAAGCGACTTAGTACATTTTTTACAGTTACCCTTGGATTTGCATGAAAGGGCCATGTGATTACGCTTGAGACAAATAAAGCATCTCTTTTCGTTCTTTAGAAAGCTAATTCTGTCCTCCAAGAAGGGTATTATCTCGCACCAAGAAGACTTGTGCTCCCCACCACAGAAGGTACAGCGAAGCTTCATAACGTTACGACCTCGATTTACAGTATTCAATGAGTCATCTGTCGTAGTCAAAGCAATAACCGAACCGGAGTTAGTATTCTGTCCGTCACCAATTTTGTCTTTGAAACTAATTCGTTTTGTATTTGTATAGTTATCATCAATCGTTTCACGAAGTTTAATAACGTTTTCAAAAATATCTAGAAATGCTTCAATAGAATCCATAACGTAAGATTTTTCGCATGCACATAACTTGATATCCCTCGGCAACTTAGAAATAATCTTTGGTAAAATAACCATTTCATATGAGTTAATGTGAACACCTAAACTTTCCAAACAACGGACATGCAACTTTATACTGTCACAAAACTCACGCAAATGAGAAACACACTCAGACTTACATATCAGATCTTGAATAGTACGTAAATGGACATTAATGACGTTACGAGGAGATCCGAATCTTTCTCGTAGAATGTCAATTGCTATCCCAAAGTTCTTTGATGCAAGGTTCAAACCCCCTATGGCAGCCTTAGCTGTACCTGTCAGGCATGATTGCAAGTACACAAACTTTTGTATAATGGATAAAGATAGATTTTTTATAATAGACGTCTCAAAAAAGCATAAAATGATTGCCACTCCATCTTACTTCCCGAAAAAATAGGCAAGGTAAGTTTTGGAAATTTTACAGAGGCTGATTCAGAAATCGTTTTTCCATGTTTGACATCAGAACTATCGAACAAATCCTCATTGTCTCACCAAGGTATTCTTCTCCGTCATCCTCGAAATCCAGAACGTTCACGCCGTTTTCCAATAGGTTATATTCGAGGAGTCCAAACTTCTGTAACGGAGAGCTGCTAACACGCGTTGGGCGCGATGTTGCGGATTCGATGTAAGAGAAAACGAGTGCTCTGTTCGGCGTCAGTATATTGTGTGAGAGAGAACATTGAACAAACAAAGCTGTTGAACACTGATCCAGATCTCGGACATCAATATCAAATTGATAATAAGAGCATTCAACAATAAAAGTTGGACAAAAGCAGATTGATAATACGTACGAACATTTAACAATAGAAGTACGCGACAACAAAACATGACTTATAATCTTTAATTAGATTTTCTCATAGGCCTTATTCCCGGATTCATAGGCTCTTACCGGATTCCCCAACTTTAATAATTTTGCATTTCCAAGCTGGCAAGTTCAAGACTACAATACTCGGTTAGGCGCTATAACTCACAGTCCTCTATGACCCTCTACCTGTATGAGCTTGAGTGACAAATTTGCGTAGAAGTCTATGCAGGTTATAATAATTAATTTTGAATTCATCCTGAAATTATTCGGAAAGTCCCAACAGACAACGATAACTTGGAAAGTTGTAGGCATCAATAGTTCGCTTGAAAAAGTCTATTATTGTTTTCTGATTTGAAAATTACGATAGAAATGATAGAATCTATTGAATGTTTGTTCATGAAAATTGACGCTTTCCCGGGCTCAGTATTTAAGCATTGGAGCGATGATGATGGTTAAATTTCTAGTAAAGGACTGGAATTGAGATTCAAAGGACTTTTTTCTATAAACTGTTGTCGATGTCATAAACATTGATAACCATTGTCCATGTCATCAGATTATCTGCGGGGTTATTTGACAAAGCAGGGTCAACGGGCATCTCAAGGCATGTTGTCAAATCAAACCTCCATCTAACTCATAATCCAGCGTCAAAATTAATTTGAAATAGGTTGTATATCTATTAGTTACAACTACCTCGCAGTATATTTCAATCATCTCAGATAGAGACACTTCAATTTGACCGCTTATTTCTTTATGAGTACCAAGATGTCACTGCATTTTTCAATAGCCATGCAAATTACATGATTATCAGGTCCTATCTGGTGGGACTATTTTCTCAATGGCTGGCAGCATTGATAGCTGGATAAGTACTGTAAAACGCGAAGATAAGTATTCTCAAATACTCTATTAGTGCGTCAGCATATAGTTGATACTTCGCAAAGTTTTTGAATTTGTATTTAACATCAATCTTGGTAACATTACCTCATAGCTTTATGCTATGAAGTAGGGCAGTTAGATATCAGGGGTTTGACATAGACCGTTACATGGACTCCCCCCAAAACCGTCTGTTATCATAACTGAAAATATCCGAACAATTAAAAGCCAAGTCGCAATGGAGGGCGAGATATGCGTCCATAGCGAGTATGTAGATTTTCACTTATGACGTCATTGTTGAGGTAGGCTGGTTTAAGCCGGTCAATGGATATCCAGTCCGTTTTGTTACCGATGCGCAGCTTGAAAGCCTTATGTTTCCTTTCAATTATCTTGTATGGGCCCTTGTAAGGATGAGTAAGGGGCGGACGATGGGCATCATTGCGTACGAACACATATTCAGCAGACCTTAGAGCATCAGGGACTGCGATTTTCCGTGAGTTGTCTTTGGATGGGCGACACGGACGAAACTTTTCGGCTAAAAACCGTAGCCGGGAGAGATTTAGTTCATCATCACTTTCGTCTTGAGGAAAAAATTCACCAGGTACTACCACTGATTCTCCATAAACCATCTCCGTACATGAAACCTGCAGTCCCTCTTTCGGTGTTGTTCGAAGTCCTAGAAGAACCCAGGGTAAATGATAAAACCAGTCTGAACTGTCGCATCTTGACATTAGCGCCTGCTTTAAAGTTCGGTGAACACGTTCAATCATTCCATTGGCTGCAGGATTATATCCTGTCGTGTTATATAGACGAGTGCCCATTAAAGCTCTCAAGGCCTTCCATAGGCTGGACAGGAAAACAGAACCTCTATCAGAAGTGATGTTATCCGGAACCCCAAATCTCGCAATCCATGCATGTAGAAGAACAGCTGCACAAGAAGTAGCTGTAGCATCCTCTATGGGAATTGCTTCTGGCCATCGAGTTGAGCGATCGGTGATGGTAAATAAATATCGGAAACCATTTGAAGTCGGCATTGGTCCAACAATATCTACGTGGATGTGTCCAAAACGTCGTCTAGGTTGTGGAAAGTCACATATACCTGATTCAGTATGACGAGTCACTTTGCTTCTTTGACAATCAAGACATGCACGTGACCAATGGCGAATATCGCGCTTCATAGAGTGCCATACAAATTTCGATGTGATAAGTCTTACAGATGAGCGAATAGACGGATGAGAATTTCCGTGAATTAAATCAAAGACTTCTCTTCTAAATTTCTTTGGAACCAATGGCCGTGGTCTACCTGTACTTATGTCACATAGAAGGGCCACATCACCGAAAAGAACTTTCCACTTCAACCCGGTAATAGCAGTCTGATATGCTCGAGTTTCAGAATCTAGACGCTGTTCAGAAGCTATCGCAGAGTAATCAATTCCAACATGTATTGATGAAATTTCAACGCGAGATAAAGCATCGGCAACTGGGTTAGACTTTCCCGGAAGATATTCAACTGCTCAGTTCATTTCGGCTATGGCTGATAATTGGCGTTGCTGCCTAGCTGACCAAGCATCAGATGACTTGACAAGAGCCTGCACTAGTGGTCTATGATCGGTTCTAATGCAAAATTCTACACCATCGAGGAAGTACTTGAAATGTCGAATTGAAAAGTATACGGCGAAAAGTTCGCGATCAAATGTACTGTACTTCAATTCTCGTTGTCGAAGCTTCCTGCTGAAAAATGCAATCGGTTGGTATTGATCTTTCACAACTTGTTCAAGAACTGCACCGATGGCAATATTGCTGGCATCAGTCGATAGAACAAGAGGCGCATTCGTAAGTGGATGAACGAGAACAGCTGCGTTGGCCAAAGCTTTATTTGCCGCTTCGAACGCCAATTGTTGACTTTGTCCCCATTGTAAGACTTTCGCCTTGTTTGAAATGACATCATATAATGGTTTCATGATCCTTGCTGCATTAGGAATAAATCGATGGCAATAATTTATCATTCCAACGAACTCTTGTAGAGATTTTACTGTGGCAGGAACAGGAAACTTGCTGACAACGTTGACCTTACATGAAAGAGGACGAATTCCATTACAGTCGATATTATGACCTAAAAAATCAATTTCTGAAGCACCAAAGATACACTTGTCAGAGCGAACAACAAGCCCATTTTCACGAAAAAGTTGAAGAATCTGTTTCAAATGTGCTCTGTGATCATCATGTGTTCTTGAAAATACCAGAATGTCATCAACGTAAACGATGCAGAAAGGCAAGTTGCCAAATATTGTGTGCATCATGCGCTGAAATGTCGCACCAGAATTTCTGAGTCCAAACGTTGAGTAATGGAATACAAATGTTCCAAACGGCGTGATTATGGCAGTTTTTGGTATATCTGCTGGGTTTACCGGAATCTGGAAATAACCTTTCAGAAGGTCTAGTTTGGAAAACACAGTAGCTCCGTGAAGGTTAGATGTGATGTCTGTGATGTTGGGAGTTGGGTAATGATCTGCCTCCGTTTGCATGTTCAATCGACGGTAATCTCCACATGGACGATAAGAACCATCAGATTTTGGAACCATGTGAAGAGGGGATGCCCATGGGCTGGCCGACTTTGTGCATATTCCCATCTTTTCCATTTCGGCGAAATGTTCCTTTGCTATTTTAAGCTTGTTTGGTGGAAGACGTCGAAAGCGTGAGTGTACCGGAGGTCCATTGGTTTTAATATAATGCATGATACCATGCTTTGCGGCGACACCGGGATTCTGTTTCAGCTCTGCTCGGAACACGTCCGCAAACGCAGTGAATAAATGACCGTAGTGACCAACGATTCGTGGGGAAATACAGTTAATGTCATCGAACAAAACAGGCTCTATCTGAAGTGCTGCAAATGTCTCAATATTGATAAGACGACGACGAGCCACGTCAACAAGGAGTTGATAGTGTGCCAAGAAATCAGCACCCAATAACGATTGTCGAACATCAGCAACCACAAACTGCCACTTGTATGTGTGTGCTTCGAACCGTAGCGTTACCTCTTGAAAAGTGTAAGCTTTGATCGGTGATCCATTAGCTGCTACGGGGGCGGGAACATTAGGATCTTGATACGGTATTTGTGAGGAGGATACAGGAATGATTGAGCAGTGTGCACCAGTGTCGACTAGAAATGATCGTCCAGATAGTTCATCAATAATTTTTTACAACTTTGAGACTTTATCATGCAGGACATTGCTAATTGCGGCCGTCATTAAAGATGACGACCGCTCATGCCGTTTTTTGAGATCCATTGACAGCCTTCAACACAACTGTGAGCATTAGATCCATATCTGTCGTGAAAATTACAAATGCCAGACTGTGTTATATATCCCTTCTTTGAACGTTGCGCCACAATGTATTTGCTTTTGATCTTCTTCGAATTAGCAGCATTTATGCCTGATGCATCTTGATGAGAGTTGACTGACTCATTGCCAAGTTCACATACTTCATGCCACGTGGACGACGTCTTGACAGCGTTGAATCGTGCAGATTTATTCGCAATCGATAGAGATTCAGCTTTTTCAATAAGAGAATCGATAGATGATTCGTCTGCGTCTCTGAGTAGTGATCGAATGGACTCAGGAAGTGTTCGCAACCAAATTTGACGCTCTAAATTCAGACGTGAATGCTTTTGAGTTATTGGATCGATTTCAGGGAGACGAACTAAAGATTGGATTTCGTCCCACAGTTCACGAGGAGATTGATCAGCATTGCTACGCTTTGTCATATCCAGGATTCTTTGAGTGCGCTCAGCTGGAGTTATAGTGAACTTTTTAAGAAGAAATGTCTTCAAATCAGAATATTCAATCTCTGACGGTTGTTCATCTAACCAAGAGGAAATCTTTGTAAACACACAATCGGGAAGCGATTGAATAACATGGTCTGACTTCGTTGAACTGCGTGTAATTTTCTGGAGGCGGAATTGAACTTCGGCTCGCCGGAACCACGTCAGGGGTTCAGTCGTTGAAAATATTGGAAGTTTAACTGTTGTGACGGCACTGATTGCATCGGATGATTCTTCGGTCTTCTGCATTTGAATGTCGGGCTCACCAATTGCAAAACGCGAAGATAAGTATTCTCAAATACTCTATTAGTGCGTCAGCATATAGTTGATACTTCGCAAAGTTTTTGAATTTGTATTTAACATCAATCTTGGTAACATTACCTCATAGCTTTATGCTATGAAGTATGGCAGTTAGATATCAGGGGTTTGACATAGACCGTTACAGTACACAGAAGTAAGATTAAGTAGTCCTGTTTAGAATTTTCATGATTCTTTTCGCGAAAGTTGTCGATTCACAGGTCCCTAATTGAGTTATCTGTAGATGTAAGTTGCTCTGAACTTATACATATAAAGTCACTAATATGAGAGCTTTCCATCAATAAACTATTTTTTTACAACTTCCATATTATGAAAATGCATAGAAGTTACGAACTGATAAAAGTTTATGCATTTAGGTCACTGAGGAGCATATTTTTAATCAATAATTTCAATAGATAAATTTAGTTTTTCAGCTACTGCCCTCAAACAGTGTGAGATCAAATCAAGAACAGGTTCACACACTTGTGATAGCTATGAACATGTTTTTCCTCATTAATTTTTCGATCGACTATTCCCTTCTCGTAGACATCAACCCGTTGGAGTCTATTTCTGTCTATATAAGTTCTGATTCTAATTAGTTATATTATGGCTAAATTAATTCTAATTCTGTTGGATTGTGATCTTGATATCAGCTTTAGAATTGTTTTTCAATATTTGTGTATTCAAACGATCTTGTCGTCTTTTCATTGTCGATTGTCAGCTGAAGTTAATGCAACATAATAGACATATTTCCTGCAAAATCCAAAATATTATTTGAAATGCGTTACCTGATAGCATGCTCAAAATCGATGCACCAATCACGAGGGAGCTTTTCTTGTGAATGCTGCCTTGTGCACCAAGCCATACGCTCACGAAGGATGCAAGTAAAGCAGTAACACCAAAACAAAAGGACATTTTTTCCAAATCTGAAATAGCATTTTCATAGAAATTCGTGACGAAGGAGTTGAATTCAATTAGCAAGTTATAATTCTAAATGTTCAAATGTACGTGTGCTTATCATTAATTAGTGCACATTGGGATTTTTGAAACTTAATTTTGCAGTTGACTAGTTTTACATTTACGAAATAAATAATTCACATATTGACCTATGTACCTTTTCAAAGAAAGTTTTGTAAAGACGTGTTTTAAATATGTTTCTAAAGTCCTCATTTATACAGTTATTTACATATTTTTTAACAAGTCTCTAAAGATATGTTTTCAAGCAATATTTTTTAGTGGTCCAAGTGCATGTAGGCTAATGACTGATTATGAAATTATGTACATAGATTCGTTGATAGCGAGGGAAAATCAAGATCAAATGAATCAATCATTCCAGAATGATCCTGTCTACTCATGACTTGCTGGAGAAGTGGATGGGAATGTGTAGAATATTTCCAACAATCTCACTTGCTATCGGCAAAAAGTGTACGACACAGAAAATTTGCGAATAGCATCAATGGCGTCGAGCAATGACCGACTTGAGGAGGGCAATTACCCACAACACTTAGAGTAATAGATATCGTTGGCAACCAATGTTTCACTTTAAATGATTCCATGACTTTGGAAAATTTTTGCTTCATTAATTATTATTGCATTCCAATCTATTTTCTATCCTAAATGATTTATTGATATCTGCATGCAATTATATTCATTTGTCATAATTTGCTCACTAATGATAACTAGAAATGAAACTTTGAAATCAAGCAAAAAATAACCACATTACATTTCAGAAATCCAGATAATTTCAGAGCTCTATGAAAGCTTCATCCCAGGTTCAAATCGACCTATTAAACCTCCATAGGTAGTCTTTAGGAAGGGAATTCGGGTTTAAGCAGTATACCGATTAAACATATAGAATATAAATAGTGACAAATTCATAGATTGTCATTTCAAAGATATTCATAATTTCAAAGATGTATTTAATTTCATACGTAGAACAACTCCAAACGACGGATTGATTAGTTAATTAATTAGAGTTAATTCTATTGATGACAAGAGCGGCAGTTCCACTTCTATCCGAAATCGGTCCAATAAATTTTTTAATATCTGCTTGATTTAACTACGACGTTTTACAAACAATGGACTAAAGACTTATTCAATGAAATTCTTGTAAATTTCTATGAATTAAACAACATGCATAATGAGATAGTGAACACAATACCATATTCCAGATTGCAGTATAGTTATTAGATTTGTTAAATTTTCCATCTATTTTCTGCTTTATTATCTGAGTGCGATAGGTGCAGGGACATATTCATCATTTTGTCATAACTGTGAGATATCATTCTAGTTTTACCTCGATATTGAATTAAGTTTCCATGATACATTATATGAGATTAGAGATTTACGTCAGAAGAAAAACAAGACGATGTTGTATATGGATCCTGGGTCAGCATATACCACGCATTCATGTAGACTGCATTTCATGGTTAACGCCTAACAGCAGCATTGAAAATATCAGCTAGAATGCACACTACTTTTTTCCATTCGCCTCTGATGTCGAGCGCCGCTCGACATGAAGTTTTATCTCTATTGCACGAATATTTCAATTTGAAAATCTCGCTCAATGAGCTAAAAGATATCTAGATAACATTGCCTGAAGAGCGAATAAGTTTTTGAAGACTTCGGCATATGTCGTGTATTGAAACTTGTCTATAGTCGTACATATTTTGTTATTTTTATCGTCCTATTCAAATTATCTTAACTTTGACTTAGATGGTGAATCAATGGCTGGAAATGATAGTAAGTTAAGTTTAATGCATGCGTTGTCTAAAATTAACACTTTCCAATTAGCAAGACCTTTATAATGTGTATGCGTGAAGATTTTAAATAATTTTGCCTGTAAAGATCTAATTATCTCCACTCCAGTAAAATTTCAAGCATATATACTAGCGGAGGAGTCAAAAATGTCATTGTATAATTAGTTCGCCTTAAATCGGTTCTTACACTCGAAACACTAGTGAAGACGCATGGTGGTCCATTTCGAAATCGTCATATCCGGGATCCATCAATCTCCTCTATATCTTGATCACCTTCCTCATCACTTGAACTCGAAGAAGTAGCAGTATCCATCCTAACATCGTTTTCCTGATCATTGTCATCCGAACGGCATATGGTCTAATATCCATGTAAACTTTGAAGAGCATTTAACAGCGCTCTCCTTGGTGCTGCCATGTTGTTGGACTAGAACACGTTTTGTAGCTCTATGCAGTGGATTCGCCAGATGTTTTAGATTTTCAAATAACGGAATTGTATTATTACGTAGGACAGTGACAGTTGAAATTTTCTCACAATCGCTATGAATTTTC
Source organism: Prostheceraeus crozeri (assembly GCA_907163375.1). Taxonomy (NCBI): domain Eukaryota; kingdom Metazoa; phylum Platyhelminthes; order Polycladida; family Euryleptidae; genus Prostheceraeus; species Prostheceraeus crozeri. The sequence goes on along the minus strand of CAJQUW010002500.1, from coordinate 154,961 downwards.
AAATTGTGCAGAACCATAGAGATCAAAATATATGAGCTTTACCATGGATATGGCATTACCTACTGCACAATTTTACATGTTGTGCATTTAGAAATCGCACTTTTTCAGATTCCTAGTTCTCTCGCTTACAGGCTACGATAGCTATGCTCACTAGCTGCATGATTTTACATAATGTGCATTTAGAAGTACAAAGAAGATTTTTAAATATCTACATCAATATGTCAATGTCTTGCTTCGATCATCTTATATCCAGCTACAGTGAATTAACTACAGAGGAATGATTTTTGAAAATGCTCCCGATGCTAATTAGAATTTGTCAATGAATTAGGCTATGGGTTTTAGTCAATAAAATGAGTAGTGTAGAACACGGACTATTTCAAACGGGAAAATGCCCGTCTAGTTGATTCGCTAAAAAAATGAGAAGTTTTGTATGATTTACTAATGCGATTTTGTCTTTGACATTCGATGCGCGCGTGTAGCAAATAATCAAATTTGTAGGCTTGTTGAATAACATAATGGACATATTTAAAAGCATGCCAGTATATTTGCCGTTCAATATCTATGTGGAGAAGTTTTATGTTCCTAACATAATTTAATCAAGTTGTCAGAGAGAAAGTGTAGTTCTTTAAAATACGATGTCGAGCGGCGCTCGACATCCGCTTCTTGGAGAGTATTTCAGACGTCGAGCGGCGCATTCAGATGTCCGCTTCAAAAGTTGGAAATACCATAGATTTATTCGAGTTGAACGGGATAACACTGGTGTGAGAGCTTTTTATGTAACCAATTAATGAGTGCCGGTACATGAAATGAAAAGACATGAATTATCGAAACAAATAACCACCCAAGCACTTCTACAATTATTACCGATCATTAGCCGCAGTACCAGCTTTCACTTATCTCCAAGAAATTCTCAGTCGTTGATAACTCGAATAAAAGTGAATAGCACAAGAAAGACATGATGATTAATTACCCATATTATTCCATCAGAAGCAAAAGCAAAAACATTGATAAAAACAATTGCCCAGACCATCGCACTACATGCAGGAATGTCAGTGTATCAACCCCTCCCAGAAAATTATGAATAACTTCTGACAGATTTCCAAAATCAGTGTGCTCAAACCCGAAAAAAATCCGAATTCGGGATTTCTCGGGTTTGTGATAAGAGCGATAATCCGACCCGACTTCAAAATTGTCATAACCGAACCCTACCCGCACTTTTGTGTTCGGGTTTTGTTTGGGTCGGGTCGGGTTTCTGGTAGAATCGGTCATCTTTGTAGCACAGATAGGCCTTGGAAAATTGGGTGTTCTTATTGTATAGCTTCACCAATTCCTCCGACGCTTGAATTCTATAGCAGAGGGCATAATTGCTCTTTTGCCTAAAACCAGCAAACATCGCGAATAAGCTTATACATGGAGGATCAGCTTATAAAGCATTTATTTGCTTTATCTGTTTCCAAAAGTATCGTGTTAATCATTTGAAAAATAGCTCATATGGTCATTGTAGGTTACTTGAAAGTAAGGAGCCAAGTGTAACGAACTTGCGACCAATATCGGTGTTATCTGGCGCAAAAGAGAAACTTATTTATTTCTGTGAAAGACACGTGTTGAATTTGCATCCTTCTCCGACCGCTGTGATGCTTTCAGTTAGTAAAGATATGAACGGTTTCATATTTGATCGACAAGTTGTTGTAAACCAACATTTCAACATAATATAGCGCCATACGAGTATGAAAATTGAAATACAGTACTATATTTTCATACTTAATGCATTCCACGCTATGTTGATGGAATGAATGAAAGTGTAATTTCTCAGTGCTTCTTCTTATATATAATGCACGGACCTGCTTTATGACTTAAGTCAATCACTTTTATCCGATGATGGTGATATACTGAAGCTTTGATGCAGTTCCATTATTGCTCCACAATGAACGGAAGAAGCGCCGAGCAGAAATTCTATTTTCATTTACTACTTCAACATAACGTAGAATATAAGGCATATAGAAAAACATGATTCCATTAATTATCAGAACATTATGTCAAGGAACACCAACAAAAGTTATGCATCTTAGGATTATTTTGTAATGATAGTACCAAAATATTTTGTTCATAGTTATTATACCGTTACATGAATAAGAAGACGCTTTTTCTGATTAAATTGGCTTCAATACCGGACATTGTTCCACTTTTTCAAATATAAGTGCATAGCTACTAATAAGCGCAGTGCAAGCATAATGCTGACAAAAAATTGTAAAATTCGTCATAAAAAACGTCCTCAAAGCTAGCTTTTGGCGCTTTAATTGATTAAGAATCTTTCATGGAGGCCATTGGCGACAAGCTACTTGGCACAACTAGCCAACAATCAGTCATTTCGTGGTGACTATCGTGATCGGGTATGCACAGTGTATTACCATATTGAATAAGATTAATATACAAGGGTTGATTTCACATGAGGAACAGGCTGTCAAAGTAAACCGAATAATTATGTGTGTCAAAAATGATTAATTAAGGATCATGTTTCACCGTAATTCTTCAAGTAAAAAAATCAATCGAAGTTGCCCCAAGTAACCGAAATTTTCAAGATCCATCACTTTCAAGATTCTAAGTCCAGAACTCTGATCCTCCATAAAAAGCAGCAAAAATTAATTATAGATTGTGTCTTTGTCATATTTCATCTTTCCGTTGTCATCTTTAAAGATGCTTTGCTCGAAAAAATATTGCAAAGCAAATTTAGATGTCTAAAAGATTTATTTCTTTGTTCGAAGTCAAGAAAACGGTGTAGGTTTATACGGCTTTCAAGTATCTGGAAGTGTCAGAATGATTAGATAGGGTAATAACAGCATAATATGTACATGAACGCAGAGCTACAAAATTAACGATTAGCTTTTGCATCAGTGAGCGATACTTACATGGAAGAGAAGGAATATGTTTACTTCTGAAGTGGTCAGCATCACGAGAAGCCGTCAGAAAGAAAATGCATCTTGAGCTCCGAAGTTTAGGGATGCTTAGTCGCTCCAGAATTCCACCTGCAATTCAATAAATCTACGTATAAAAACTCAGACATAGCTTTGATTACATTACTAGATTTATGTATTGTTAAACTAAACTGTACTGCCTGTAGTGTAAAATAATGTCTTCTACTGTCCTTGGGATGCAGAGACGGAGTTGCAAAAAGTTAGCGATTGCGACTCTGGGTTGCAAGCTCCACTCGAGAAGACTGTTCAAGCTTCTGAAATCCACTTTTATTAATAGCTTTGATTTCTATCTTTGGTACAACTTTTTCTTTAATTATGTAAAATTTTATCATTAGCCTAGATTCTAGCTTGCCATCAAGGAATTATTGAACCGGAAATTGAACTAAGCGCTCATGCATGTAAAAACTAGAGACTGCTGAAGTGTTTGTCTTAAGCATACACGTATGTATCTCTACATGTATATTTCATTGACTTACAAGTTATTCAATACCAAAATATTGATACTACAAAATATGAACGTTGCAAAGCTTTTTCGCTGCTTGACTTCTTTTGCTTCCCTTTAAACACGTTTCTTCCCTGCTTTGCTGCAATTGTGAATACGTCATCTAATATACATTACATACATAATAATGATAGCTGTGAGTGTATAATGATGCATGTTGCAACTATGTAGCCTAATCGACAAGCAAGCTCTGTTTCATTTTAATTTTTAAATGCGCTCAACGACCAAGCGATAATTATTTATCAGATCTGATAATGTCAAGCTAAGAAATGTGTCACTTGGGGCTGTCGACATGGTTTATCAAGTTCCACTGAGTAGAAATTAAGGGACATTAAAGGACATTAGTCAAGTCATTAAATGCGAGCTAAAATAGCTTGCAAATGAGGGGTCTCATCCCATAAGGGCATGAGGATGGAATTATTATGGAATTATTTAAAAGAGGTTTTCCTTCTGGGCATGGGGTGGAATATGGACTTAAATATTAATCCCCACGGCAACCCTACTACGTTTCTCTCCCTCTCTCTCAATTCAAAAATTCAAAATTCAAAAGGTTTATTTTTATAAAGAAAAAAGACCGTAAAAAGTACAAATGAATAAATATTAGATGAAGAGCATATACAAAGATGTTCAACTGAGAGAATGTTAATGAGTTTAAATCTCATGCGAGGTAAGGTACAATGTATGAAGCATGTAGATGATGATGATGATCAGATGAACGTACATGGACATGCGATCGGTCAGTTTGACGTGGCAATGGTAGAGAAGTCAATATGAGAGGGAGGAGACGCATATTTGGAAGTGATAAAACATTTATATCGTGAAGATCATCAATACAGGGTTGCCAACATTTGATGAGTGGAATGCGTGAGATTTTTATATTGGATAAATATAACGCATCTTGAGACGTCCAACACGAGTCTTCGCATTTTTTTTGCATCTCAAAGAAGTAGATATCTAGGCCTGATTATTGGAGTGTGCTTTTGCAATTGGAAAGAAGACAAAATATTTTACATTACATTACTACAATTACAAATTTTATGTTGCACAATATTTTATATTGCAAAACGGTGCACCAGTTCTTTTGCAAGAACCGGTTTTTTGGCCTGGTGCACCGAAACGTTCGAATCTTGATCAAATTGACATTTTACAGTACAGTTTAACTTAAAAAATAATTTATTCTTTTTGAAAATCTTAGTCGCAACAGGCATAGAAGAATTTTCTTTAAGCGTGCAATTTGATTAACACAATTAGGAGAGCATTATTCAATTCTATTTATCAATTCAATTCATTTTAAACTCTAAATTACTAGGTGATGAAATTGAAATATTTTGAAAATCAAGGCTATATCATTAAATTACTGATGCATTTCCTGATGATGAGAGAAATGAAAAAGTGACGAAAATGGATTATTCAAACTCATGAGAAATCAGTTCATGGCCACAAACTTTCATTATGCAAGACCTAAGAACCTCGGAATTTCATGATATGTCATAGTCCATCTCACAGTTTCATAGGAATCTCATAAGGCAAGATGTATCCAGCGTTATGTACGAAAGATTTTCGCACGATCTGGTGGCATTGTATCATTGCAGAGAGACTGCCTGAAACCGAGTGATGTCTGGATGTTGACCCTCCTAGATAGTAATTTGTAGATTGCAGTGACATTGCTTAGATTTACTCTATTTTTCCTGTTTTCAGATAGGCCTTATTGTATTTTTCATGATTTTGATAAAGTATTAGTGATAAGCTTTTCCTTTGCTATACTGCACATTCAAACTTTTTTTTAAAAGAAAGAATTAAAACGTGGACATTTCGTCCGCCACTGACTTAGTATTTTAGTCAATGCAACTTTTTGCCATTTTCTGGTTGCGGTATGATGAGTGTATGATGAGAGTCATTTGCAGGTATTGGCAAAATTAATTTAAGATACACCTAATACTTAAGTTGAATATTCCGAGTACTTTATGAAATTTGCATTGAATTCTGAACATTTATTACAGAATAAGGAGGCCCTACCTTCAAGATTATGAAGTCTTTCTTTACTACCTATCAGTTTAGCGAAAAAAATATATCGACTGCACTTCAGTATTTCAGTGCAACTTGTAAAATTTTCGTTGCACCAGTGCAAGCAAGTGCGACTAGCGCACAGCCCTGACTAGAATGCTTCTGCTACATTTTACATGTGCGCACCAACGTATATTTGCTTCAGTGGACTTCACAACCTTTCAATCATCTTCTATCTAAACGTACTCATGTATTTTTTCCATTGATAAACGATATATGAAAGAAATAATATATCATTGAATTTATCAAATATATCAAATGAATATTAAATAAATACAATATAATAATAATTAGTGTTATAAAGTTATGTTCTTTAATGCATATAGGCCTATATGTGTTCAGTAGAAAATCTGAATTGTAATCAAGAAAATCAGACTGAATCTGCGAATAGAATGAAATTGATAGTCAATTGGAATGGGAAATGGCTTGAGTTGTTCAGCAATTGCCCAATTGATTTAGGGCACATTCAAAATTATGAGCCATTACAGAAGGGAGGGCACGCATAATCGCAGTCGTTTTGTCAGCAATTCAAAATCATCAAGTACTATATCATTTCGATTTACATTGAAGATTGCGATGTACAGAGATTGCACATGCATGTATATTACTTAAGTGCTTGCTTAGCATGCTCGTAGATTATTGCACAATGGACATGTTGGCTGTACTAAGTACGAGAACATCTGCTGGGAATTTTAGCCACTCCTAACAGTAGCGCGGATGCAAAACACGTCTTCAATATGGCTCGAAAGACCCGAACTGATACTCGGTCCATTATTTCCAATGAAACTTAGGAGAGATTACTGATTTTGAAAATGGGAGGCAACTCCAGCTGAAAACAGAACTTTTTAAAAAATGCAACTTGCGCCTCTCTTCAGTAGGCTAGACTATACTCAATGAGACAAATACAAAGTGATTCGTTTTCGGGCGCTGTCTTACTGAACCTTGCAACACAAGTAGAGTACGAATAGACTGTATGTGGGTTTTGTTCTACAGTATATCCTGATGCTTCATGCCAACTGCCGTCCTACTCCATGCTTATTGTATTATTGTTTCTGCATTGTTGTTATTGTTCTGTATTTTTCAACTCAAACATTTTTTATTGCAGTTTCTTGTAATTTTCATATTTAGAAACTTTTGATGAACGCTGATGTGCCATTAAGATGTCTAAGGCACTCTATCAGGCAACATTCCGTCTCAATGAGAATGTCCACCGACACAACTGTTTCCTGCGAGCTTGCACAAACCTTCATTAGATTGACGAGAAGCCTATGTAGTCCCCTTAGATATTTTTCTTGGTCAGTTTGTTATTTTGCGATGGAGCCTTTTCTTAGTGATGGAAGAAACAGTCAATGCCCAATTCAACAAGGACATCTTGTTGAACAAAGAAGTTCCACTTATGACACCGTGACAAAATCGACCTCGGTAGTAACGTGGGGCGCGAGACTGCTCGTGATGTACGAGAATCCAATTCAAAATTGAATCTCTAAATTGGTTGGAGCAAGCGCTGAAATTCATCAATGTTGTAAGTTTGGCTAATAGGGCCTGGTGCAAGCAAATTTTATTTTTAAAAAACACCAAGGCACCAGGTCCGACCGCTGAAGACGAATCAAAACAAAGATCAACCTTTCTAATGGACAACATAACCACATATGATATTACTTTTGCTTATCACTCCTTTAGCAAGTGCTGTATCTTTGCAAACGCTGTGATGGGAGGACATACCCTTTGTAAATTTCGAAATAAAAGTAATCAAAGGAATGCGACTTATGCTCCCTAGAATCTGAAGACTTAGTATTTTTTGTCAAAATAGCAACACGTGAAAATCCGCAAGAAGATCGCGAATACACTGTACTATTTTGATTACTAGCTTCTCTTTTAACCTGATTTACAGGGTGTTTCAATTGATCTCGATGAACTCGATGGCGTTCATGCGCAATATGTGACTTTTGTCAGAGACAATTTGAATCGCAACCTATCCGGACGGTGGATAGGACGTGGGAATCTATTGCCTGGCCACCAAGATCACCTAATCTTTCCGCGACTGATTGCTGGCTGTGGGGTGATGTACGACGCCGGCTTTTCAGTGATCCCCAACCGCTTAAAACGACGATGAGAAACGAAGCTGGTCATTCTTCACGAGATCGATACTGTTGTGATCAGGCGCGCTTACGACTTATTCATTCCCCGTTGTGCTGGTTGTGTCGCACGAGGGTAGATATATTGAACAGCTCTTGTGATTTGTGTATTAATTATCTATTTGCATACTTAAAATATACAAGCTCTTAGAATGCACTTTGTTTCCATTGTAGCTTTGTACTTTATACACATACTCAAACAGGTCAACTGAAACACCCTGTACATGTCGTTGATAGCATGGACATGTCGATGGTGACTAAGCATATACATGTGGGCCGAGAATGAAAAAACAACTTATCTCTGGCTTTCGACTTTCAAATTTGAAGTTCTCTGATGGACTTCCAATCGATAAAGTTGCTTTTCCTGGGGTAATGAATGTCGTAATGAATGTCTGTTAGCGAGCTCATTGAGGGCAACTGCTTTGTTGAATGAAGCCACGTTCGATAGTAGAAATTGATGTAAATCGGCATCATTTTCCAGGTGTACATGCACATTATTGCGTAAATAAACAAATCCATGCTTAAAAAACGCCAAATGAAATACAATATCAGCCTCATCTCGTAGCTGTGCTATGGTAGATTTCTGTCCATGTGCTATGTTGTAGAAGTCTATGCTACAGATTATTCGTTTCGAATTTCTATCGATGATATCTACTGTATCTTCCCTTTCACTAAAGCATGCTTTCTAAGGTATCCATGGTTGAAGTTTAACATAATCGCTCATCAGATAACACCGGCAGCGCTCTCCATGGACATGGTATTCCAGAAATCTATGGTATAAGGTACACGTTTAAGAGTGATGATTACATGAGCATTGACTTCCAAATAAGTAGCATGTTATTTCGCTTAACTGCATAGATTTTACGCGAAAGTGCAGTTATACCAGGAAATATCGTTAAGAATAACATCAAAAATGCGAATGCGTAGGATACAACAAGCGTGAGAAATTTCTTGAATGTGTGAGACATTTTGCCTCCAGCGCGAGAGCGTCAGAAGAGGCCTGAATGCGTGAGAGTTGGCAGCTCTCAATATTGATAGAAATATGTAGATCATGTAGAGTGCATTATTATCAACCAAGTTTACAGCAGCCAAATGCAACACACTTTAAGTTTGGAGATCGGTCAATGGAAAATAATTCGGCATACACAAATTCAAAGAAGCCTGTCAAGAGAGTTTATGCATCAAACAACAATGTATGATAAATTCATTCTCATATGTAAATGGAATTGCAAAGATCAAGAATTCAGTGATAAGCTGGTTTTGACCTATCTCCGTCGTGTAAACGAACGACGGTATAAATACGACATAATATTCTGCCAGTTTCGGTGTTATACCGTCGTTCATTAAGTCGGCTGAATATTCTGCCGGCAGAATATTAAATCGGTTTAATTTTCTGTCGGTAGAATTTTAGTTAATGAACAGCCCCATTGTTATTTGAACACGATGATTTTGATACGGATACTTCTTATTGTCATCTACTGACGTTTGATGTCGCAAATTCATTTACTGTATTTCAAAAAATTCCCAGTTTCACGGTAGAACGAAGCACATAGAGATAAGATACCATTTTGTTAGAGAACATGTTATTGAGAATAATATTTCAGTTGTTCATTGTTCCAGCAATGATATGATTGCTGATGGGTTTACTAAGGGTCTACCTCGTGATCAGTTTGAACGTTTGAGATCGAGTATGGGTGTGAGGCAGTTGTGATATTTTTTTTAAAGCGAGAAGGAGTGTTGAAATTTGCGCTTTAAACTTAATTAACCTTTGTCTCGCCCTACTCATTTGTGTTACAGTAGATTTATGATTACGTGCTGTCAATTTGTTCCAGGAGACTATTTTTATCACGTCATGAACATTTGCCCTGCATCATTGGTAACGAGGTCATGTTTCCCGCTCTCTATATTAAGTGCGTGTGCCGTTCGATGTGATGTGACACTCAGCTTTCTTTCTCCTTGATGCACGTGAATAAAAGTTCGTCTCACGATGACTTTTGTCTTGTCAATCACTGCGTTAATAATCTGTTAATAATTTCAACACCTTCAGTGTCTGCAGATGCTCTCTCTCCTTGCATCTTTTGAAAGGTTATGTTGTTGGATGTCTTCCACCTTTGCAACCATCCATTGTTTGGCTCAAAATCTGCATTCAATTCTTGAGCAAGTTTCTTGGCTTTTTCCATTATGTGGACCACTTATAGGAATACTTGAAGCTCGAGCTTGGTTAAACCACAATGTCAAGGCATTGTTGACACTTTCGTAATTACTAGGGCGGAAGCGCTTGGAGCTTAAATTCTTGTTTTGAAATGCTTCGTTTCGGAGTTTGGCTTCGTCTTTAAAAAATTTCGAAATTGAAGAAAGTCCGATGCCATACTCCTCGCAAATTTGATTCATCGTTTTCACCTTTCCATTTAATGAATCGATGATGCTTAACTTCTCTTGGACGGTAAGGCATTTACGCTTGTTAGACATCGTTGGCTTGAATGACAGCACTTCGGAGATGGCGAGATCAAATCGAGGTTTTATGATTATAACGCTAATTCGTAATATGTTGCTCTGCTTTGCTTTCCTCCTAGATAACTTCTGTCGTGTCAAGCCAAAACAACATTGTTTTGGATTGTTGTTTTGAATTTTCAAATCCAGCTTCAACAATTGCATTCATATGTGACTACAACCATGGATATCTGCTACAACAGTCAAATCATGGATATCTGCTAAAATGAATCATAGATATCCATGAATCATAGACTTCTAAATTTCTCTGGACAGATAGGTTGAAATTTGCCTCATACATGTTCAGGCCAGCAATCCTAAATTAGACTACTGCAAATAGACTGTCATCAAGCGTTATCAAATTTTAGAGAGCGTATTGCCAGAACAATGCAGGTAAAGCACAGTTTGTGTCTATATTTATGTACATTCGGAGTAAGGATGCAGGAGAATGAATGGTTATGCGTTGAATACATGTGCTAGACCTCCGCGTTATTAGCCAATTTTTGCGATTTTTCTTCTAATAAGTCTCAGAAATGAGGCACCTGAGATGTCATGAACAAATTTCTTGCACATGCTGTTGAATTATTTCATTGAAATTTCGGAAATCTGATTCATGTACGTATTTGCAGCAAGATTTTGCGAAGAAGTAATCGGAAAAGTCACCAAGAGAGATGATATATCGATAGCCTATTCTGAGCACCATCATTTTTTTAAAGCAAGAAGCTACTTTCTCTTAGACAACTATTCAGCTGGGTCTCATAGAATAACCTCCAGCAAAGAATGCATGGCTGAAGCACAGATGCGTTTGGACCCCCATGATAAATTTTATTCAAAAGTTTTGCAGCTTCAGGGATGTCGAGCATTGCCAACTTAATATTTCTGACAATGCATTCACTACAGGAATCACATTTTTTTGCATTTCAACTAGCACCACTGGCATCATCTCAATTAATAGGATTCATATTGAAATCAGTCCTTGCATGTAAGCATTTACATCCTGGATAAATTTCATCTTCTGTGGTTGACTGCATAATACTCTATCATTAACATTTCTCAGAGTCCAAGAAACTTCAATAAAGAAATTGTTTTTATTTTATTTTCACTCTCTGTGCGATGACGCAAGGAGATAAAATAATTTGCTCCAGTCATTTGACGTGTCCAGGCAAAACACTTATAAAAATAATCCGATTGCACTTTCTCGAGTACTTGTCATTTTTCTCAGAAGGGTCTCCATCACAGGTCGGACCGCTCCATATCTGTTCCAACCTCCTCAGAAGTGGCTGCTCAGGTTGGGAATGCTTATTTAGCTCATCATCATTGTAATCATTGAAATATAAGAAGGAGCTTTCTGTTCCTCTTGATTTCAGGACATTTAAAGTGTGGGAATCGGCGGCTTCTCTTTTCCTCTCGAAATTGTCCCTTAGCATGTTCAATGATATTGGTAGGATCTAGCGTTAATCTTCCGTCCGTAGACTTCAACTGCACTAGCAACTTTATCAGCCTTTCCCAAGTATTACACAACTGAATCCGATTTCGAATTTCTTTTACTGACTGGTCATCCAGATATTATACAAAAATCATCAGATTGATAACTTCGGAAAACTTGTGATATATGATATGTGCTTGTTGGAATGGATTTCTCTCTACGTGATAGATGCGAACATTCGCAGATGACGCTGAAGGGAAGATTTCAACTTATGTTCGGCATTTTGTAGTCCATGATCGCTTTGAGATATCACAAACCCAGATAGAATGATTTCCTTGCAGATTTTAGACAAAATCTACTTTCCAAAGAATCTTCCGAATGTGCTTCCACTGCCAGGACATGTATTTAAGAACGTGGCCCTGCCGAATCGCAACTTTGTAGTTGTTTGGAGAAGAATTTAGATTTAGATTTTAGAATTTTGATGGCACTGTCCTTTAGATTACGCTTTTTATTTTTTCTTCTTTGCACTTTCATTTTTTCATTTTTTTTCACTTTCTTCAAGCGATAATGATCTATGTACTTCGTGATGGTATTGTCGTCAGGTTCGTGGAAGTGGAGTTCACACAAGACGGAATGTTTAGTTGGGATATAATACTTTCTACTAACTCGATGCAACTATACAGATTCAAAATTCCTTGTTATGTAGCGGATTGCATTGGTATTACACTATCATTGCATTTAGGTTGACAACCAGCAGCGGCATATTTATTTGGTATTTTGCATTAGATTGAATCGCACAAGAGACACATCAAATAGTCATTTATCCCTTCGATTATCTACAAGATTCGATCTTCTGTAGCACAACTGTTGGTTGGCCTGAACATGTAAAAATGATTTCAAATTTTGCTCACCTATCTGTCCAGAGAAATTTAGAAGTCTATGCATGAATGAATAAAGAAAATTGCAAGGTATAGATAGCTACAGAGACAGTATACATGTGGTAGTCTATATCATTCTATATTGTCAATGGATAGTTGAAATCATAGAAATAGTAGTAGTGAGCGTTTATTATTCAAATAATGAAAATCACATAAAGTCACACTGTAGAAGACAAAATTACAAATACAAAAATAATTCGACACTTCTGCAAAAAACATTTAACTACAGAACTGGTGCAATGAAATTGTATCGGTTCCCATGAATGAGTCAACAATGGATCATAGAGTGCATGTATGGGAACGAAGCTTGATATTGTACAGTTGAGAGGACCATGAGAAGAATGAATTTAGTCTCCGCACAGTGGAGACGGCCGGAATCCTAAGGCATCTTGTGTTAGGCAGCATGTCAGGAACAAAGGATCTTAAGGGATGCAAGGCATGGTCACGAGATTTCGCTAACAGATTCAAAGCTGCTCTCTCAAACATGAATGAAAGCGATGGAAACTAGTAGTAATAAAACGGCGAACACTCGACCGGCGCGCCCCCTCCCCCTCCCCCCTCTGGAACGGCAGAGTGTCGTGGTCGGCCGCCGTGGTGCTTCGAGTCTGACTCCCCCCCTCTGGAACGACAGAGGTTGTGGTCTGTCGTGGTGTGCCGGCCAGGTTGGTCCACGTTCACAAAATGTTCGCTGACTCCCCCCCTCTGGAATGGCAGAGTGTCGTGGTGGACTTGGGCGACCGCCAGGATTTGTCTTGAGGCTATAGTGTGTGATGTTTTTCGTGCAATCTGCTGAATGTTGGGTTGTAAAATCGGCTGTTTCGAGTGGAAGGAGTGCTCGGATGAGAAAACGGAGGCCAGATTCGGATTTAGCGTGAAATTCTGCATCGGTATGGTGAATTTGAACGCAATCGGAGAGAAAAATTTTCGCTGACGTCCCCCTCTGCACTGACCTTCCAACTTTGCTTCTAGTGGACGGATTTTGTCGTGCCATAGCTCGTTTGAAAGCTAAGAGTGAGACAAATTCACTGAAAGAATCGGCTTGTTAATATCTGTCTTCGTTTAGATGTGAGACGCCATTTAAGATTTTGGGACATTGTCGAAAAACGACAGAGTTAGAATTTGGGACGTTTTGGGCTGTAGCTTCAAAACGAAGCATCGGATTGGAAAACGGATTTCAGATTTGGAATCAGCGTGAAATTCTCTATCTGTATGGTGAGTTTCAAGGCAATCGGACAGAGAAAGTTTCGCTGACTCCCCCCCCTCTGGAGAGCTCGCTTCAATCTTGGCTTCTAGTGGACGGATTTTGTCGTGTTATAGCTCGTTTGAAAGCTAAGAGTGAGACAAATTCACTGAAACAAACGGCTTGTTAATATCTGTCTTCGTTTAGATGTGAGACGCCATTTAAGATTTTGGGACATTGTCGAAAAACGACAGAGTTAGAATTTGGGACGTTTTGGGCTGTAGCTTCAAAACGAAGCATCGGATTGGAAAACGGATTTCAGATTTGGAATCAGCGTCAAATTCTCTATCAGCATGGTAAGTTTCAAGTCAATCGGAGAGTTTCAAGTCAATCGGAGAGAAAAATTTTCAACATTTTTCGAAAAAACCGAGTTAGAATTTTTGCGATGGCTGTGGGCTCTAGAGCCAAAACGAAGCATCGGATGGGAAAACGGAGGCCAGATTCGGATTCAGCGTCAAATTCTACATTGAAATGGTATATTTCCAGCTCAATCGGAGCACTAGAACCGGAGATAGACGGGTTTTCAGAGTTTGGATGATGGGTATTACGTCATCAGCTGATCGCCACACACTATATAAGCTGGGAACCGACAGAGACTTGTCATTCAGACGAGAGATTGCCAACGGTAAGTCGTCTCTCTGAGCTCCGATGATAGCTTCGGACATTCCAAATTCCGGGTTTATGAAGAAACCGACTCAGAAAATTTCATTGCTGATATCAGCTAAGGCGTCAGACTTAGAGGTTAGCCAGGAGATGGCCTTCATCTCCAGACCATAAAAGACTCCAAAACTTTAAAGGCTTGTAACTTTGCTTCTACAAGTCCGTTTGACTTGATTCAAAAAAGGTTCGGTCGCTATTGACCTGCCCTAAGTGATGAACTACTTATAAAATTTCATAAGTAGTGCTAAAAAGTTGAAAAATCTAAATTCACAAGTTTTGGAGGTTTTCTGGGGTTTTCGACCCTGCTGAAGTCAATGAAAGCATTTTTAATGATGTCTGAGCCAGTCTTCTCATGGTATAAGCGGCTTTTCACTGAAAGCGAGCAAGACACGGAGAGTGAACGGTGTCTTAGTATAGCTGTCAATGGGTGGCCTCTAAACATCTCCATTGCAAAACGCTTGTGAATCAAGCTCTATACGGCTTGCTATCACAAGCTGCAAAAAAAAGTCACCCCTTACTTACCAACTCTACAGGTTTCATGTCTGGCGAGCCAGTCTCTCATGGACTAAGCGGCTTTTCACTGAAAGCGAGCAAGACACAGAGAGTTTTGCTGTAATATTCCACTGACAGGGTGTTCCTTCGGGACGGCGGACGATGCCGTAGTGATAAGTGTGGCAAGGGAGTGTGTCATAGTTTAGACCGTAACCGCTGGGACAACTCATGTCTCATGTTGGGCATTTGACACAGTTCTCAACGTAGCACTTTGAACGCCAATCGGTTGAGTCTTAGCTATCTTGTCATGGGTGGCCTCTAAACATCTCCATTGCAAAACGCTGGTGAATCAAGCTCTCTACGGCTTGCTATCAAGCTGATCAAAGCAATGACTTGGGATAATTCCTCAAGGTTTTCAAGTATGCTGAGTTCAAATCTGCTATCAGATTTCAAATTTAACTAAGTCTAAGGCAGCTTTGAGGGGTTAGATCCCAGCTACTGTTCACTACCTTTGACTCGGCGTTGCTGTTACCACTTCGGGGCAGTGACAATGATGTCTTCAGCTGTAAATAGCGGGTATCGGGGAAGATCTCTCACTTACCTAGTGATCAGTACAAGGCCTTCGGGCTGTTGACGGGATCGAGTGCCACTCACTATACTCAAATCTATCATTCCTCACTAAGTGTAAAATCATTGTTTTCCGTTTTTCGCTTCAGAAATGCCGAAATACAATAATATGAAGACCAGTTTCAAACTGTGTCAATGCCGGAAGGTATTCCGAGCTGACGCCTTCAAGAAACACGCTAGCACTAACAAGAAACAGATAAGGGGTCGGTCGCTACTATTGCGGAGCCCACAAAGTCAGTCGCTTAAGTGAGCGGCTGGAGGATTGGCACTCACAACACAGCGAGTGTCAAACAGGCGAAGTAGGCGAAGAAGAACGGAGTTCACTCTTCGCCACTGAGCTCCGTTCTTTGGAGCTACAATCTACCAATGAGCAAGAACGGAGTTCACTCTTCACCACTGAGGCCACTGAGCTACAATCCGCCATTGAAGCGATTGCCGCTGTATCCTCGCTTAGTAGCGAGAGCTCGCTGTCCAGCAGCGATAGTGAGGAGGAGGAGGAGGAGGGAGAGCTACAGTCGCAACCTATCGAGAACGTCGACCTCGATCGCGAGACCCCTACAGCCGTGACTGCGAGCGGAATTGCAACACAATGTCGCAATTTTGTCAAGCGCCCGCCGGTGATCGCCGAACGGGATAGACTAAAGAAAGAGGTGGAGAAGTTGAAGGAGGGGGCCTTCTCATACAAGTCAAAGTATGAGGACCTAAAGAACGTGGCCGGAGAGATGAAGAAGGTGAAGGAGAGATTAAGCGAGCGGGATGGCGAGTTGGAGCAGGAGAGGCTCGAGACTCTCGAGGGGAAAGCCAGAGAAGAGGCTTTGCTAGCAGAGAGGGAAAGTAGGGAGAAGGAGATACGAAGGTTGAAGGAGGAAGTGGAGAGACTCCGTGTGCAGATGGCTAAGGTGGTCGAGACGAACCACGAGCTGCACCGTTCGGCGCAGCTGGTGGATCGCGATCGAAGGGTGCGTTCCAGCCGTCTGCACATCCCTATTAGAAAGGGGAGAGTAGCAGAAACTCCTCTCTTGTACGAGCGTGGAAGAGGGGAGAAATGCTACTCTCGGGTGAAGAAAGGGGTGGAGTGTCTACACTTCACCTTCGATCATCGTAATCCGATCTCGAATTTCCTTTATGAGGAAGCGTCCGAGAAGATCTGTAAGTAAAAATGACTAAATTAAAATGTAAGATGATAACTCACTACTTCTTTCTTTACAGACATCCAAGAGAAGCGACCACCCGCCCCGTTGCCGGAGCCACAGTCGAAACAGCAAGCCTGAGTCCCTACCACACACCCCGAGAACGAACCACCGGCTCTCTTAAGGGCCACCATGGGGCAAGACATGATAGAACCTCCACGCGGTTTGACCTGGGCAGTCTTCGGACTGGCGAATACTATCATTAAGTTGAATCTGCTATCAGTCAACTTGAACGTTGCAAATGAAGTTCGGTGTTCGATGTTCCTTTCGACGGGCGTTCCTGGCAAGGGCGGCGGTGAAACCCATAGCTATGTATACCGCAAGGGACATTCGGCAATGGTCAATCTTGTTAAACCTCTCTGCGTCATGTTTGCAAGTGATTGCCTCTGTCTCAACGTAGTATACATTCGCGCCAGGGCGACATTTAGCCAACTGTCGAAGGTTGCCTAAAACTTTCCATTGCATACGTTATGAGAACCATGAGTTCTACCTGTCTCTATCAATGAGACGAATTGATGAATGGAATGAAATGGGAGGACACTGACGCTTCACACGCAACATAACACACTTCTCTCTTTCGTAGTCTAACAAGCTCTTTACACATGGATCGCAGTCGATTGCTATGCCTGTATCAGAAGTGTAAGCTATCTTAATTTTATTTAACACTATTTCATCTATCATCATCGTCCATATGAAATGTTTTAAGATTTACAAGTTAGACTGAGCGTGTTACTATTTCCAAATGAAAAAGTATACATGGTTAAAACATCCACTGAAGCCCCATTCAAGTAATTCAGTATGAAAGCAAAGATAATATGAAATAAAAATTTATTATGGCATGTATTTCAAAAGGTCTTCATCGTCAATATCGTCCCAGAGTCTGGCTTCACATAGATCACAAAAACAGTTCACTTGCTTTAATCGTTCTTCCACTGCGAGCCTCACTTTGTCGATATACTCCCACTCCGCCATAGTTCGTGGCTGGGAGTTAGGGGTGTACCACTCCCATAATTGGTGGAGGAATTTGGTGCTGGTGATCTCCATCACATCATCAGTATCGTACTGGAGATACTTCCACCTCACGCCTGTTAAGTCGGGACACTCCTTCTCACATACACTCTCCTCTTCATCATCCGCTGCTAATGACAACTTTCTGATATTGTCCAGTCGGTACAACTTCTCTACCTTTCCCTTCGTTGGAGCGTTTGGTGCAACGAGCGCCTTTGGTGTTGAGTATGGAGAAGAGAATTTTGTGTTTGGTGTTGTCGGAGGACTGTGACTGTGAATACTGTGTGTTGACTGTGAATAATAACTTTGAAATGTTTTCTAATTCTTAAGTATCAACAAGCAACCAATGAGAATGAACAGCCAATGAATGATGAATATGAAAGTATATATGTAAAGCGACATTCGTATCATTTCACGCTGTCTTTGAGACGTATAAGTGAAGTGTTCTCTGGCGAATTCTGTATTTGAGGCGTACAAGTGAACTGCTCTTTAGTGAATTCCAAATTTGAGTGAAGTCTCTATCTTGTTGAAGTATCAAGCTTAAACATAATTTCGGTCAAATGGTAAGTTGAAAATTTCTTCACTCATCTCCCTCAAACGTGTGGCTAATAGCATCTTCCTCAATTTCAGGCATCAACTTCATCACCAACGCCCTCCCTTCTCGAGGAAAGTTTAGAGTTGTTGAGTCAAGGTAGGTTGTAACAATACACTGAGACTTGAACAGAGATGATAGAATGATTTCTCTTTCAGGTGATACCAGTCCCATCTCGTGCGAGTCCATGTCAACATTGTCGCGGGAATGCAACGATCGGGAATGTGCTGACTGTGGGCACATCTTCACGAGGAAGCGTGATCTCATCCGACACATCAAGCGAGGTGTTTGTAGACCTAAGTCAGCATCAATCTCCGAAGGTGGGGATGATTCTGTTAACGATGTCTCCTTTTCTTGCGATTTATGCATTCAGTCTTTTGAGTCACGTTTTGAACTATCTTCACATAGACTTCGACATACACACAGTGACGATAGTTATACTAACAGCAGCTCCTCTATCCGACTCTCTGAAGTGTCGATAAATAATTTAGTGAGGAACTACCAGATGGAATCCTCAGAAACCATTACTGACTTTGAAGAATGGTTTCATCAAAATTCATCTTTGATTGGTGCGCTCTTCAACAATTTAGTCAATTTTAGAATGAAGGCGCTCATCTATCTCAAAATAAAATATGTAAAAATCGACCACCATACTGGACAAATAATAGAGAGGTTGGAGTTTCACATACCCTCCTCTCCTGCAACCGAGGTTGTAGACTATGAGTCGTGGATAGATTTTCATATCCAAGGGTTAAAATTAAACATAGATAAATTTAACGAGCGTGATAGTGGTCTCGTTTTTGATGGTATTGAGACCGCCATGATTAAAATCACTTTATTAGAGAACTACTCTGGACGAGGCTCCTTTAAACTTCCGAAAAATTTAAGAAATAAAGCAGCAGTCATTTCTGTAGATTGCGAATCGCAATGTTTTAAGTATGCCGTCCTCTCCATTCTCCACTATAATGATGTACAGTATAGCCGATACCGTAAGAGTAAGTATCAACAGTGGGAGAATGAATTAAAGTTCGATGACTGCAATAGTGAAGATATGAAAATTAAAGATATAGAAAAATTTGAAAAATTGAACAACATCAAAATAGTTCTCCATGTTTGGGAAAAGGGATTGAAGGGTGTCCGCTACAACTCGCGTTCGAGTTGTTATGACCACGTTGTCAACCTTTTATTAGTAAGACAGGATGATAGTGAGGAATGGCACTACTGCGGTATTCCCAAAATTTCTCGCTTATACCACCACTTAAGAAATTCTAGCTCATCAGAGATTTATTACTGTGACAGATGCATTCGCAACTTTAGGAGTAAAAATAGATTTGAAACTCATTACGAATGATGTAAGCGAGGTAAACTACAAATGGAGCGCATGCCCAAAGATAAGGAGTTTTCATATAGAGAGAATGGCGATGAACTAAGTCCTCTTCGTGTCATCTATGCTGACATCGAATGCTATATCGATGATATCATCCACAAGCCAGCAGCCATATCCTGCTATGAAGTATGGCATGACCATTTCCAAAATAGAAAAAATAAAATGCACGTCTGGCAAGGTGAGGATTGTATTTACCAATTCCTACAATTCCTCGAACAGGCTGTAAAATTTCAACAAAAGTATGATGGTGAACTCTATCGCAGATCATTGCATATGACAGCAGATGATCAAGCAAAATTTGATAGTTGCAACGTTTGCCCCAAATGTAGGAAAACATTTGATGATGATAAGATTAAGAAAGTGCGCGACCATGATCACATCACTGGTAAATTTAGAAACGCACTATGTTCAAAATGCAATTTTTCACTTAGGATGAAACGGCGTACATTACCCGTCATTTTCCATAATTTCAAGGGCTACGACAGCCATATGATAATAAAAGGAGGTTTAGGTCAAATGAAAGAGTGGAAGCTTGATGTAATAGCACAAACGAGAGAGAAGTTTATGGCCATGACAGCAAAAGTGCCTGTCGATAAAACTAAAGAAAATAAGACGGTCTATTTTGATATAAAATTTTTAGATTCCTACCAATTTATGGCTGCATCACTAGCCTCTCTCGTACAAAATCTAAAGTCTCTTCCACTAACACAAAATCTTAAGAAACAATATCCAAATCTAACCGATGAAGTCATCACACGGAAAGGAGTCTTTCCATATGCATATTTTGATGCGATTAGTAAACTCGGCGAGACTTCTCTTCCATCCATAGATAAATTTAAAAATGATTTGAGCGGTACAGAATGTAAGACCGAAGATTATGATCATGCACAAGATGCATGGATAAAATTTGACTGTCATACATTTGGCGAATATATGATTGCCTATCTTAAGTTAGATGTATTTTTTCTGGCCGATGTATTTCAGGAGTTTACGAGTGGCATTAGAAGAAGATAAGTTAGATCCCGTCCACTTTGTCAGCCTGCCAGCCATGTCATTTATGTCTGCTTTGAAAATGACTGGTGAGACCATTCATCTCTTACAAGAACCAGAGATGTATAATTTATTTGAGCGAGGAATTCGCGGTGGTCTCACATTTGTAAATAAACATAGGTTAAAATCAAAGTTAGTAGGCGATGATCAGACTCATCTTAAGTATTATGACCAAAATAACTTATATGGTATTTCACTATCCAAACCACTCCCTCACTCTGAGTTTAGCTGGTTAGATGATATTGAAATTCAGCATCTCTCCAACCCTTCTAACATACTAGCAATCCCAGATGAAGGTGATTGGGGATATTATTTTGAGATAGATCTAATCTATCCAAATAATATTAAACATAAAACCGTAGATTTTCCACTCGCACCCGAATCAGGTGAAGTGAGTAAAGATATGTTTCCGACTTTATGAAACAATTTCATAAAGATTTAGAATCATGCGGTCAACCAGACTATAAGCCTTGCCGCAAACTTTTACTCACCCAGTATGATAAGGAAAACTATCTAGTCCACTTTAGCATCTTAAAATTTTATTTAGAAATGGGTATGATTTTAAAAAGAGTTCACTGCATTATTAAATTTAGACAGAAAGCCTTCCTCAAACCATATATTGATAGCAACAGCCAGAAACGTGCACTAGCCCAAAATAATTTTGAAAAAGATTTTTATAAGTATAAGAATAATAGTCTATTTGGTAAGACGATGGAGGATGTTAGAAAACGTGTAAACTATAAACTAGTCAATGATGCTACAAAATTTAAGAAATTGGTCTCATCACCTTTATTCATCGATAGAGACATTATCGATGAGGACCTTGTAGGTGTTAAAATGATAAAATCTGAAGTTGAGTTGTGCAAGCCCATCTATATTGGTCAAGCTGTACTAGATTACTCTAAGCTTGAAATGTACCAACTCTTTTATAAAATACTAAAACCATGTCCTCTCGTAAAAGAGGTTCGTTTGTTGGGTGGCGATACAGATAGTTTCTTCTTAGGTATTACCACTCAAAAAGATTTAAATTTCAATGAAGTAGGAAAATCTTTAGAATGATATTTTGATACATCAAATTATCCTACTGATCACCCACTCTACTCCATCAAAAATAAGGCAAAACTTGGCTGCTTTAAGGATGAGACAGCAGGGAAGGAAATAGATGAAATGATTCTCCTCCGTCCAAAAATGTACAGTATGAAATTAAAGGATAGCGACGATAGTATTAAGCGTGCTAAAGGGATATCAAGATCATTGGTCTCTAACATGATACATAAAAATTTCAGGAAAGCCTATAGAAATAAAAATATAACGTTTGTCAATATGACAATCTTAAAATCTAAGTCGCATGAGATCAAAACTCATACTTTTAGGAAACGGGCGCTTTCAGCATGGGAGGATAAGAGGTGCTGGTTAGAACATAAGATATCTCTTCCACATGGACATCCTGACACAAACATACCACCACCCAAAAGAATTAAACTCACACTACCACATTCAGGAGACGTCTTAGCATAATCATCCTTAACTTAGTATTTTGATGTTGATTTCTGTAGATAAACATTGCTGTTTTATGTATCGCATGAGATCGTTTCTTCCTTGTGAATATATGCCTACAGTCAGCCCATTCCCCCTATATCTGTGAAAAGACTTTGTCATATACATATTTTTATTTCAATAAACATATCACAATGACTTCACTTTGTTTTCCGAAACACTAAAGTTACGAGGGATTTAGTATCTCTCACATGGATGCACTCTTGTAAGCCATTGGTAATTTTGATAGTAATAGAGGGTATAGTTTGTTTGACGACGGGATGATAGAAAATAGATTCAAACATCTTCTCGACTATTCCATATGAAGCGTCTTTATCATGAATGAAATCACGTAAAATGTATTCTTTTTTCTCACCAACAGAAATAGGTAGAATCAAATCACTTTGAATGTAAAGGTGCTGTTCATGTTTATCAAGTGTCATTGGTGTTTCTATACCAATCGTATGCGCAGCAGCAAACACAGTTTGTAGCATTGAAAAACCAAAGAGTTTTTTCAAATTTTTACTCAATTGACATTGAATGTCATCACCCAGTTTCAGAACAACGCGTTGATTTTCAATTGAAAACGAAATGTGGTGTGTCTTTACATCATATTTACTTTTCATCACATGCCTCAACTTCTGTTGTATATAAGGATTTACTACATGGATGAAGCTTTCAATTGTATGATATAGACGCGGCATTATATTGATAGCAACTTTAGATTCTCCATAAGACTGGTAAATTTTCTTGATGCGATCACCATAGATGTCCACCCACCATTCATCATTAACTGAATCAGCTTTAGTGTGATATTCATGAGAAGCATACACCACACCGCTTCCAATAATAGGTGTATAATGTCTTACAAAATGACGCAAGGTTGGAGAGAAATAAAGTGTAAGTTTGTCATTATATTTCTGAATAACCAACTTATTTTTGTCCGCCATAATTTTCTCTCCATACTTCTTACCCACAGTCTCATTCCATCGTTTTACTAACTCAATAAGTGATAAAGGTTGAACACCACGCTTTTTCAAAATGATGCGTTCTTCGCATTCTACAACATCTTCATCAAATATTTTAAATCTATAATGAAATTTGTTGATTCGATTTGAATAAACTTTTTTTAACATTTGCAGTAGCAATTGACGTTAGATGTAGTCCATGACCAAAACCAAGATGTGGATAGAATTCATTATCCAACCTCAGCGTAAGACCTTTAGTAAAAGAATGAAAGCGGAGGAACTGTCTCCCACTCCAATGATAGATAGTAAACTCATAAGCTTTCTGATTTTTATTCTTCATGATGGAAGTATTACCACTATTGAATGCCTTAATAATTTTCTCATTCCCAAATGGTTCATAAGAATCTGATTTTATCTGAATCCATTCATAGTTCCACTTTCCATCTGATGTTAAATTGTATGGGAACTGGAATACATTATTCATCGTTATTCCATCATGGGTGTGAGGAGTTAATATCATTTCTTCCAAATCATTCACATTCTGAATATTGCTATCATAGCAAATGCTAGAAACGCCAACCTCCCATTCACCTTCTAAATGTAGTGGGCGATTTAATTCTACTCGATAGTCTGATGGTTTATTTTTGGGAAATTTATTCATAGAAGCATTACTGGGTAAGTAGATTATAAACGAGTCCTTATTTTCACTTTCCATATTATTCACATTGGAAAAATATATTAGCATACTTTTGCATTAACTCTTCATTCGGAAATGGAGTGTGATACTTGTCACAGCATCTTTATGAAAAGGAATCAACGCACCAGCATCGTCATAAATGGCAATATCAATTTGTGGGATGTAGTTTGATTTCAGCTTTGTATAATGCACTTTCTTGAAAGTATGCTCAGATAAAATACTGCAGCTTTTTGGCTGGTATGGTATCATTGCTAGCAATGGAGCTTCAACATCTCCCACACGTACATCTTCACCAATATTGGAATATATCTGAAAATAGTTAATACGACGCGATAGCGACATGTCTGCGCTAGCTTTGGTTACAGTACGACTTTTAAAGATATTTTGATCAAAGCCTAAAATGTCCTTTAGGGTATTGTCCACGATCAGCTCAATATTTTTCCCGCTAACACGAAGAGATGGCACACCTTCTTTTTCAGAAAACGAAATATGTTCATCTTGAATCACTTCATTCAAATAATCTATTGCCATCTTAACTGAAGTGATCATGCGAGGTGTCAACACTCTTGTTCTATGTGAGATTCCACTCAAAGGCTCTACACACTTTCTGTATAAAGATACCGACCATTCTGTATCAACTTGATTTGATCCATCACATTTTAAATAGCGCATATCAAATTGTCGATGAACAGCTGCAGAACGATGTCGTAAGAACTGATGAA
This sequence comes from Prostheceraeus crozeri, assembly GCA_907163375.1. NCBI lineage: Eukaryota > Metazoa > Platyhelminthes > Polycladida > Euryleptidae > Prostheceraeus > Prostheceraeus crozeri. The sequence continues at coordinate 130,265 of CAJQUW010002500.1, read as the reverse complement.
AATCTTCTGAACAAACTAATACTAGATCATCATCATCATCTAATTTACTAATGACGATTTGATCCGTTGATTTCGTATAAGTCAATGTTGCCACTTGTTTACCATCAACTCGAAGGAGATAATTAAATTTCTTCAATAATGTTTCAGGAGTCATGTTTGTCTTTCTTGGCTTAATCACAATCTTCTTCACCAACGTCTTCTCATTTTTTGGAATAAGATCTACATAATAAGCTTTCTCTTTGTAAATCAAATCTTTACAACCACTTGGGTGGTAATGAACGTTATAATTATCATAGCTTGTTAAGGCGCTAGCGAGGTAACCTAAATCATTTCTTAAACTTGGACTTAAACCAACAATCCAATCTTTCTCAACTACATGATGTACATAATTATGATCATCATTGTGCGGAGTAAATTGGACAATATGTTTACACGCTTTATTCAGGAAATCATATATAAACTTTTTACATGATAAGAGATCTTTCTTTGACCACTGTGGAATGTATACTCGGCACACCTTTTCACATTGGTAAGCAGCTGTACGTCTCATATTAATAGTCATCCCCTCATGATCAAAAGTATAGACACAGTTGCTATAAACAAGTTGAGTGACACCCACTTCCCAATTTCCATTTAGCTGTTGTGCATGATCAATGGGAGTAGAAAAGAGTGCGGCTCGATTACTAGCAAATCTCTTTGTAGCCGCATTGCTAAGCAAAATATGATAAAACGACATTTTAATATTGCTGATCTGCGACTTTGCATAACATCATGAAGACTTGGATTTTGGACTCTCTACAATATATCAGAGTTGATCGTGATGGAAACGTACACTTCAAAAATTCTCATGGTCATACATCAAGAGGTATTACATTAACATGGCGACAATTTGTCAACCTCAATGATATCATGAGGGATTTGGAATATTTTGAAACATTAAGATTCATCTCCTTGGGTGATCAAGTTTGGCTTCAACATTACAGAAATGAAATTCAAATCTACCATTCTCATTCCGCAAACTGTTTCTCATTTCGCAAATACAATTGGGAGAAGTATAGAAGATACATACATCGCTCCATCATGACATTTATTCGTCGTGAGTTCATCGCCCTACTATGCAAATCTTAATCAGACATGACTACCACGCACCATGAGTTGGAAATTAGATTCCCTACAACGTATTGAAACGGATCATGATCGAAACGTCTATTTCAAAGATTCAACTGGAAATGTGAGAAGAGAGTTTGCTTTATCTTATCGTCATTTTCAATCTCTACATCATATCATGAAGGATTTGAAATACTTCTATATGAAAAGACATTCACGTATTGGAAATCGCATCTGGCTGCGCGTCAACAATCGGCGAATTCAACTCTATCATTCCCAACTTCATACTAACTTCACATTCCATCAAGGTAGTTGGGAAAAGTATAAAAGGAAGGTACATCGCTCAATTTACTCATTCATCATCATGAAGCGCCATCGCTACACCATCGTCAACATTCTCCGTCGCTTCAGACTCTACACCAAAATCGATCTCACAACATTACACCAACACCTTCCAAACAGCAAGTATTACCCGGGCCGACCTCAAATGTTAGTGGTGAAGATGAGCAATTCACGGAATCTTCAACTCTTCCCAAATGGGACTGTACAGATTCTCGGCGCCCTTTCTCATTCATCGGCGCAGTCAATGCGCTTAGAGCTACAAAGACTACTACGTCGGATATGGAAGAGGGAGAGGTGTGTGATGTCGAATCTGACTGTGGACAATATGGTGATCTCTACTCAATTGAGTGAAAGTGTATCATTTTTGAAGATTCGTACCAGCAGTTACAATTTGTGTTATGAACCCGAACTTTTTCCTGCAGCTCTCATTAGTTGTTGGTTACCTGTGCATGTGGCAATCTTTCATAATAGTAAAGTGATCATTACTGGACTAAAATCTCATGTACAAGCAAATGTGATCCTAGACTATCTCATTGAGTATGTACGTACCCAGCGGATTGTAAAATAAAAAACAATTTTTCCAACATGATGTTTTTATTTCAAATGATGATAGAACTTACAAATCATTTTTTCATTAGAGGATGGGTTACATGAAAAGTTTTGAATAACAGATGCAAATCGAGATACATGTAAACGTTTTAAGATGAAGTACAGTACAAAAGCACCACACGTTGATGAAAGTGGATGTTGTAGTATGCGTTCATTTCGCTGATATTGACGCGTATGTTTTCTCAACCACTGCTGTGTTGGTATATTTGGAGGTTGAGCAAGAGAGTCAAATAGTTCACCACGTCGGTCTTCTCCAATAAAGATCGCTTTCCAATGCTCACCGCCTAAATTCTGCGAATGAGTGTTTAGCACAATAAAGATGGGATAGTGATTTACTGCAGGTGGTAAGGTATCGAGTGAATAGACATTATCGAAAGCTTTCAACGTCGCTTCGTCTGCATTACGCTGCACTTTAGTCTTAATATCGTCAGCAGTCAACCAACTCATTAACGATTATACTGAAGAATCACGTCACGATACTTTGTAATTTCAATATTTGAATCGAAGACTGCATAAATTAATACATTGATCGTTTCAGGTAGTGTTCTTTTGAACGTCAAATCCAAACGAATATTATGAGGCACGTTCGCTTGACGATAGGGTGCACTAATATCGCTGTCAGCAGTCAAATCAAATGCATAAATAGTATATCCACTCTTAAACTCTTTCATAGTGAGTCCGTTGGTGTCATCCGTATGGTAAAAGACAAAGACATCCATAAAATCAACATAACTGCGCATAAATTGATCCGCAGCAAAATCTGGTTTGTAGGGTGGACCAGGATGACTCACACCATTTACACGTAAAGCAATTTCACTTAACTGATTGTGTTTAAAATTGAAAGGATTCTTCTTTATATTACCATTAAATGCATCATTTTCAACCATTGCCACCATGAGGAGCTTCGGTGCTTCCGATGGAAAGAGGCCATCTTTCATGAAACTCTTTTGATCTTTCGGAATTGTAAAAGTGAGAAGCTTTGTATGCTGAACGGGGTAAATGGCATTTTGGCGGTTAAGACCTTCAGCATGTCCTCTAATTACACTTGGATTCGATACTACTCGACGAATGTAAAGTGCAATATCTTCCACATGAATTCTAAAATTGTCAACTTTAGCAAATGCATTCAGCGCAAATTCAGGCTTATTCAATGTCAGCTTGAGTCGCATGCTGGTATTACAGAGTAAAAACTTTGACTGTCTAAAGAAGTCTAAATTCAGCGGACCATATAGCTGACATACTCTACTATCTTTAATCATAGCAGATCGCTTTACAAAGCCACTGTTTGTTTCAACATCAAATTTTCCTGCTTCATCTCTGTACCATCCCATGGCTTCCATATGACTTTTTTGTGCTGCTGGATGAAACTGTGATACATGATTGAAATATGATTTATAGGGATAATCGCTTTGACCACCTTCCACCGGCTGCTCTCCAATCGTTAGAGAAACATCACGAAATAGTGTTTCCAGCGGTAAATTGTTCAGTCCAACTTTATGTGTATCGTCAATAGCAGTTCCATCTGCTTGCTGAATTCTAAACCTCAAATCAACCATCGCATAACTCAAATCTATGTAGTCATCACTACCACCAGGAATAACAAATTCAATGGGGCCAGCATTCTCAGCTGTTCGAGGATGATAATCTACAATACTTGAACTAAGAATATCTGTCTGTATGGCTTGTTGATCAAACAAACAAAAACCGGAAGTTTTACACTCCATGATTAGAAGTTATAGCAGCGTCGTCGTTTAGCGCCTGATGAATGATTAGAGCCTCTGCGACGTTTGCGTGAATGCCTTTTGACTGAAGATCGCACCTTACCAGCTCCGCGATGTTTCCTCCTTCCTTTATTCATTCGTTTAGGCGATTTCTTTCCTTGAGTAACACCAGCAAAGGTCTGCTTCAATGTTTTTAAACCGCGTTCCTTCCCACGATTCAACAAACTGCTCTTAAAACGTCTACCTCTGGAAAGATCACTAGCAACATCACCAGCAAAGCCAACGGCATTACTTAAAACATTTCGTTTTAAAGATCTACCGACATTGGATATGAGAGGTGCTACAACAAATTTCAGTGCACCAAGTATGCTACCTCCACGTTGGCGGCGAGCACCGATGTAAATTTGTCCTCCACCACTTACATAGGAGGGTCGTGAAGAAAAAGAGGCAGTTGGATTCATAGCTCAAACCCTAAACATTGTTAGTTACAACTTTGCATGAATCACTGTCGATCACTTAGATGAAAGATGTCGGCACGACGCATCCAAGAGTTCATACTTGAAGGATAACCAGTCCATTTAACAAGACACCATTCTTCACCTTGTCGTTTTTTACATCGAATGATTTTCTCTACGAAATATGCTTCACTTTCAGTGACTACCTCAATCTCATCGCGGTAAAAGCTACCCTCAATTTCTTCATTATCGTAATCTTTCAACTTGTAGGTGGTGGGAGAGTTTTTTTGATTAATCCTTGATACTGTAAATACCTCCTCTGTCCAACTATTGTGGCATATGTGACACTCGAAATGAGCAATATCACAGTGGTTACATTTGCAAAGTTGAATGCAATTACGTATGAAACAGCGTTGACAAAAAGCATGCTTACATCTCTTGAAGATGCGCTTTTCATTTCCATCCTTTCGCTTACATACATCACAACACATAGTTTCACCGTTACTGATGTCTATAGCAAGTCTTTTTGAAGATATGAATTTGCTAGCCTTTTCTAAATAATAGACGCATGTACAGAAGGAATATACTTCGAGAGTGAGCAGACATAGCTCGAAAACCAGTTGTGCTACAATCAAGTACCACTGCATTTTCAATTTTTGTTTATGGAAAGTTGAATGTGAATATCTGAAATCGCTTCAATCACTAGACTGCTGCCATGATGGTTAAATGCGTTAAGAAGTTCAGCAATTTTTATCATATGTCTTTTAAAAAATTCTTCGGGGTGATCTACCACTTCTTATTTTCCACCTCTTCCTTTCCAAAATGACTAAACTTAATTTTCTCAAGTAAACGCGCCATGACAATGCTATCAGAGAATGTATTCATTAACTCTAGAAATAGAGTGCTAGCATCATCGACCACTGCTTCGATGTCGGTCTCATCTTTATGAAAATTTATCACATAATCTTGAACAGCTCCTTTTAAACTTTGCCTATGAAAATGTAATGTTCCGCAGTCGTTTGAGAAAGACATGATCGCCCTTTATCTAACCCATCCATTGCATGAAATCAACAACTCTTCTCATTGTAACATTTATTGAATCACTATAACAAGCATGCATTATAAATCAATGGTTTGAAAGAGATAAAATAAATACAGCTGATAACTGTCATACAGCGAGCAATGATAACCATACAGGACTTTGGCAGTGTTGAGGTAAGGAGGAAAGAAGCATTGGTTATGAACGTAGCTACTACAACGAACAGACAAAATAGGAACAGACAAATCCTTAAAACGTTTCGTGACTTCATGGTAGTGTTGATTCACTCTACTATCCCAAGGCGGGAGCAAAATATCATCAATGATTAGATTGGGAAATACTTTCCTCTCCTTACCAGGATTATTACAAAAGATGCGTATAACATTGAAAGTAACTAACCATCGTTTAAAGTCAATAAGAAGAGCACTCTCACAAGAAAAGCCATAGTCTTGCAAATATTTCAGATTAAGTCCATGAATGTGTTTTCTCGCCCATTGATCAACATTGGGATCGCAGTTGGCATGTTGATGATAGACACTAACAATCTGATATGTCCAATTGTTCATAGCAATAGCACTGAGCTCCTGTACAGGTTCACCCTCACAATCCATAAAAATGATGATAGAAGCCTAAAACGGAAATTACACATCTAAGGAAACGTTCTATGACATATTACAAAATGAAGAATTACATCGATGCTTTTCACGACAAAATACACAAATGATATGATGGCAACGAAGAAGTAAAATGTATCTAATAAGACCACGTCTACGACACTCAAAGCACATAAGCGAATTGTCATAGGGTAGAGTTAGGAAAGGACTAGTAATTCTCCTTCTTTGATTTGCGTTTTGAGGCAGCATTCTTCTCCGACTTGCGCTTCGTACCACTGCTGTCAAGGATTTGATCAATTATGTCATCCACGTTGGGTGGTTTTGGAATATATAGGATGGATTCCATATGCATGGAGAGAGAGGCTATTTTATTATCCTTGTGCCGACCATAATATAGCCCATTCACTTTGAAAAGGATATCCCAAGTACCTTCTCCGAGCTCGTCGCATGTGATGGGTGTTGAATGATCTCCCTCCTTCTTATAGTAAGTGCACCAATGTGATACCGGTAGGCAAATGTGATTACCATCCCAAATCTTTCTATAGGGAGTATCCGTGTCATCTCTCACCTCCCACTCTTGAGCAAGACGAGTAGGAATGTCCATATTTAATGTCACATACTCCTCAATAATATCAAGTTGGTGGCGAATGTACGGACTCACGGGGATCAGTATGTAGTCTCCATACTGATTGCGCATTATCTTGACATCCGTGGAAGGGAGCATTCCCGTTTGGAGTACTACGCTATGATCGTCATAACGCAAGACTTGTTTAAATTTACGCTGTAGCGGTGTAGGATTATGTACCTTGGTTGTTTCTTCCACTGGCCTCAGTTGTAGATGATCTGATCGTAGCGAACCTTGTAACGTTTGACCGCCATTTTGTCCTATTAGTGCAGCAGATGGAGTAGATGCCTGAAAATGAAAAAGATTGTATTAAGTTTACGGTCAAGGGAGGAGAGGGAGGAAAGTAGCAACTTACCATTTTAGTTGGATAATAGAATAGAGAGAGAGAAAATGTGCGTCCGTCACTCGTGTGATTCAATGATGGAATGATTCTCACTGTGGAAGGCTCGGTATTTATATAGAAATGCTTGATTTTCATTGGATGACGATCCTCATTGGACAATAACATCAAGCTGATTCCAAATCTGGCCTCCGTTTACCAATCCGAGCCTTCATTCGCCCGCTGGAGCTGTTTCTTGGGAAATTCTAACTCTGTCGTTTTTCGCCAATGTCCAAAATCTTAAATGGCGTCTCACATCTAAACGAAGACAGATATGAACAAGCCGTTTGTTTCAGTGAATTTGTCTCACTCTTAGCTTTCAAACGAGCTATGGCACGACAAAATCCGGCCACTAGAAGCCAAGATTGAAGCGAGCTCTCCAGAGGGGGGGGAGTCAGCGAAACTTTCTCTGTCCGATTGCCTTGAAACTCACCATACAGATAGAGAATTTCACGCTGATTCCAAATCTGAAATCCGTTTTCCAATCCGATGCTTCGTTTTGAAGCTACAGCCCAAAGCGTCCCAAATTCTAACTCTGTCGTTTTTCGACAATCTCCCAAAATCTTAAATGGCGTCTCACATCTAAACGAAGACAGATATGAACAAGCCGTTTGTTTCAGTGAATTTGTCTCACTCTTAGCTTTCAAACGAGCTATGGCACGACAAAATCCGTCCACTAGAAGCCAAGATCAAAGCGAGCTCTCCAGAGGGGGGGGGAGTCAGCGAAACTTTCTCTGTCCGATTGCCTTGAAACTCACCATACAGATAGAGAATTTCACGCTGATTCCAAATCTGAAATCCGTTTTCCAATCCGATGCTTCGTTTTGAAGCTACAGCCCAAAACGTCCCAAATTCTAACTCTGTCGTTTTTCGACAATCTCCCAAAATCTTAAATGGCGTCTCACATCTAAACGAAGACAGATAGGAACAAGCCGTTTGTTTCAGTGAATTTGTCTCACTCTTAGCTTTCAAACGAGCTATGGCACGACAAAATCCGTCCACTAGAAGCAAAGTTGGAAGGTCGGTGCAGAGGGGGGGGACGTCAGCGAAAATTTTGCTCTCCGATTGCGTTCAAATTCACCATACCGATGCAGAATTTCACGCTGAATCCGAATCTGGCCGAATCTGGCCTGAATCAGACCACAACCTCTGTCGTTCCACGGGGGAGTCAGACTCGAAGCACCACGGCGGCCGACCACGACACTCTGCCGTTCCAGAGGGGGGAGGGGGAGGGGGCGCGCCGGTCGAGTGTTCGCCGTTTTATTACTACTGAAACTGTTCGCATGCACACATTGAGTTCTGATCACATGTAAAGCGATGAGCACGATTTTGAAATCTGTCAAGCTTATTCAAAAGAGTAGCTGGCAAATGTCCATAAACCGGAGAAGCGTACATAAAATAAGATGTGATTAAAGCATGATATACGCGAATGAGATCGTCAGATTTGACAACGTTTTAAGACATCTAATAACATGAAACCTGCGAGATGCAGTCATCAAGATATTCGTTATCTGTTTGTTCTACTTGAACTTGTCTGTGAAGGTTACACCAAGAATCTTGACTGAATTCACCAATTTGAAGCCGGTGCATGTGCCAGGACAATTGCCAGGACAATCACTCCCGCGCTTGCTAATGCGGAGTTGTGCACACTTTGCATAATTGAGCGTCAAACCACTGTCATGAAATGCAGTTGCAAAGCCGGTCAATTGAATGGATGATCTTTCATATTTCAAAACTGGCTCGACTACTGTGATGTCGTCTGCGTATTTGACGCATTTAATGTCCTTGATGTGCTCGATATTAAGCACAATAGAGCCCATGAATGCAGCAAATAAGAACGGGCCCAAAACTGAGCCTTGGGGACCACCAGATCGAATTTGTAATGCGGGGCCAAAACTGTCCAAAACCTTCACATGCATCCAACGGGAAGACAGGTAGGACTGAATCCATCTCAGAAATCCATGATTTAAACCACAGAAATTCAAATAATTGATAAGCCGATTGAACTGCAACTTGTCAAATGCTCGCGAAAGGTCAATACAGAACAAATTTACACATGCTATGCTTTCTGAGTCCATCGATCTGGTGATGTGCTCACACAATTCCACCAAAGCAGAAGTAGTTGAGCCATAAGGACGGTAGGCATGTTGGCTTAATCCATAGCATGCAATCAGATGTGATTTGACATTTTCCAAAACAACTTTTTCAAAGACCTTCGAAAATGATGACAAAATGAAAATGGGTCGAAAATCACACAAATCAGGACGAGATGACTTTGGAATTGGACAGACATGTGCGCACTTGAATGAACTGGGAAACTTAGATGTCAAAAGTGATTGTTGAAAATGGCAGTCAGTGGCTCACACAGATGATTGGCAGCGATACTCAATAATTTTGGTGGAATCTGGTCAGGACCAGTAGCTTTTCTGCTGCTAGGACGGGATAGATGAAAGTAAACAGATTGAGGAGAAATTTGAAATTCAACGATTGTGGATTCAACCAGAGGAATCAAGTCAACATCGTCGTCTGAATTAAAGTTCATTGCAAATTCTTTGGTGAGTCCATCAATAATGCTCTGTATAGACCACCGTATTTGACCATAAGATGACGCCATGGATCGTTGCTGATGGCACCACTTGTTGCTTTGACAACTTTCCACAAATCTTTCGCATTCTTAGAGTTCCTTTCACCCCAGATGCGTTTCGCTTTTTGAATTTCCTCTGTAACTTTCTGCTTGAAATGTCGGTACTGGACCCAATTGCGTTCGCGATAGGCTCTCCATCTTTTATTAATGAGTGACTTCAAGATAGGTGTGATCCAAGGCTTATCAGAAGATGAGAAGTAGACAGTTTCACATGGAATGGTCGATAGGCATTGATGCAGCAGATCATAAAGAATGGAACACATCGAATCAACGTCAGGAGAAGAGCATACAACAGAAAAATCTGTAGAATGAAGGCTTTGTAGGTAATCTGCGATACAGGAATCACGATAATCCCAAACTCTAGCATACCGATGCGTGTCAGGGATTTGTGATAAATTCAATGGGGCAAGAAAAACACAATTGTGGTCAGAGTTCTTGAGAGGTGGACCAATGGAGGCAGACTGCTCGTATAGCTTGCATAAGTCCTTGTCCCTTGGCTCCTCTTGTAGAGTCGACCACTGTATTAATGAGACAAAGATTTTCATAAAAAGCATTACCTTGAAAGTCATTCATGTCACCACAAATCACAATATTGCTGCAAGGATATGTAGAAAGCATTTTGTCAAATTCAAAAGTTAGGAAGTCAATAACCAGAAGATGCTCGGCTCTACTGAGACCAGGAGGTATGTAAATGCCACAACAAATGATGGATGATGCTCCCCAAGTTACACGAGTAAACACAACCTCAATGCAAGATCGTGCATCAGAAGCATGATTCAGTTGACAAGAATTGAATTTACCAGATACCCACATACAAACTCCTCCGCCTCTACCCAATTTCCGATCAACTCTGAAAAGATTGAGCCCACTTATTTGCAAAAGACCATCATCTATTTCATCTGTCAGCCATGTTTCTGTCACTATAGCAATGTCAGCGTGAATAGTGGACAACAGGACTCTGAGTTCATCCAGTTTTGATGGAATGGATCGAGCATTTGTTAAAAGAAGAGAGGGACATGTCAAGCGTTGACTTAAAATCAATTGTGAAAATTTTGAGCCCCTCTAAATGGCCGAACAGAGCCACGATGAATTATAACCTGTTCACCATTATCACGCCTTTCTTTCAATTCTTTGCGAAGGTTTCGATCAGCTTCACGTTGCATGGGTGGATGAAGTCTGGATGAATGAACACGCCCTTGAAGTCAGAGTCACGTAGATGTCTAGCCTTACGCAGAATCTCTCGTTTTTCAGCCGCACTTGACATTACAACCCGGAGAAGGCGAGAGCCACCCTTGCCAGGCTTTCCCAATCTTCTAGTATCAACAATGCTGAAATTTTGTATGTTCAACTTATTGTATATCATCATGACTTCCCGCTTATCAGCAGATAATCTATCATCAACAGAGCCACTCATGCATTCTGGTACTCCTATCATGACAAAGTTATTAATGCGCTCCATGCGATCATCCATTTCAGAAAGCGAGAATTTGTTCGAACTTTCAATGGTGTGATATAGCTCCATCTTAATGCCAGACATCTGAGCAGCTAAGGTGTCGTGGTCCTTCCGAACAGCCTAGATAGAATTTTCCATGTCTAAGAATCGAGAAGACAGACTCAATTTGTTGTTTGATTGCGCCTACTTCATCCTTGAAGCTTCTAATCATCTCATCTCTGGATTCCTTGATTAGTAATTTCAGTTCAGCCACGAGATTTGTCTAAAAAGAGCCGGATCGTGTTCGCTTTGGGGTACTCATTGTTTCTGGCAAACTTACACAACGCACAGAGAGAGAGGAAAAAATATGGTCAGATGCGAATCGAACCGCTTTCACAGGTGTGAGAGTCAAAGCACTTCTCCTCTAGACCATAGACGCAGCAGCTACCAGCTGATAGCTATGTCCAACGTAACCAAATAACACCGAAAATGTCCAGCCTTCAATTAGACAGTGCAGTCAGCGACCTTGGAATGACAAAGTGATAACTACAGCTCACTTCCGATGCAGAGAATGCACACAAGACCGAAAAGTCCAAATTACATGGAAATGACTGAATGGATCAAGGTAACTCCATCACAGAAATGCTCAGGAAGCCAGGACGAGCCGAATGGTATATAGATCCACAGACAAAAACCACCGGAAAGGATGGAAACAGAACCTGCACCAAACCACACGAGAGCGAACGAGAACGCACAACCAGCCAGCACGAGGTAGATTGAATAAATGCCGCACAAATGCATGCAATTATTGCAATAAACACCAAATTTTTGAGACCGTCAAATACGGCTTGACAAAAAAATGTTTGACAAACAACGATGTCCCCACTGACGGGTAGTTCCGAATAACGGGTAGTTCCAAATATAAGGGGCTTTATTGTGAAGTTTTACTGTGGATGGGATATGAAATGCCCTTCCTTAGAGCCGGGTTGTCCTTACATGCGGTTTCCTTATACGTGGGGCCGATTGTGCATAGATAAATTGAAGTGTGAATGGGATGCACAGATATGTTCCTTATAAGCGGTTTGTTCTTACATACGGGGTCCTTATACGCGCGTCCGACTGTACATCGATTGCTAGGTTAGATATACATGTACATTGCATCCGGAAATGAGTTTACAGAAATGACATGGAATCCACCATCCAGGCATGGATCATGAATATCTATGCTTTTGTTTTATCACTTCGGCCATTCACTTTCTATGTTAGTAGTTTTAGACCTTTCTGAATCATGGCATTCAATGATCAATGATGTCTATGCTATCAACAATGCATAATCAATCTCTTATCGTTGACAGATTTGATAGATTTTACTATTACATTGACTTTATCCTTCTACCGAGATAAGTATCGAAGGTATCGTAAAATTCTGTTCTATTGATATGAATTCCGTTAAAAAAACTTCCCGCAGATACATGTGAATGTACTTTGGACATTCAACTAAGAAATGATAGATATCCTCAATTTTTTCAGGGCAGAATAGACAGTAACATTCTTCATCGTCAAGTCTGTTGCCATAACGGCCTATTTCAGCCATTAATTCATGATGCCCTGTTCTAAATTTCAACATAATTGACGCTACTTCACTGACATCTGACTTCGTGTTAGGATAGGGCTTCAAGTTGTTATCAAATCTACACATTTCAATATACCGCAATCATTTATAACTGACTTTTGCGAAGTTTATCCATTATTCTCTGAAAAAATTATTTCATCTATGGCTTACGATTCTGATGAAGCTATTTTCATCGCAGGCATTTTGATTCAACCAAGGTTTATTGTAAGTTTAATTCAAAAGCAATTTCTTAATATGATGAGTCCATGTATTTGTGTAGGTAGCATCATCAAAATTATTCATTATGTTATCATAGATTTTCCACGCTAAATTTTGTCTGTTGCCACTAATTATTCTAATCCAAAAACCTATTGCAACTTTGTAGAAATGGTATTAAGATGATTTTACTCAGACTTCGCCATATATACTTTAATTAGCTGTAGAAGGTTTCAATAAATAGAATTTCTTGTAGAATTGTAGTTGAATTTTATTCAAATGATTTAAATTTATTGTAAAACATGAATTCTCCACAGCATTCATTTTCGATAGCGCAAGCATTTCGAAAGTATCCTAAAGGGTCCTTCCATTTATTCTTCTAATTTTTGTTCAGTAGGCTGAATGGTCATTTTTTGCTATCAATAAACCGACATTTATATTCTTGCACAACTTCGATTTTCATTATTTTGTTATCTATTTTCAAATTAGCATGACTGAACACATCTTTGTACTTCTCATCATTATAATTGTTTTGGAATAATCAATAATTAGACCATTTAAGCTGGAATATTCGTGAACTATTTGAATTTGTTTCATCAGACCCTGTTGTAATTCGCTATATACCAATACATAGAGTAGGGACATATAGGTAAGAGTGTCGACTCAAAAAGTATCTGCATACAGTGAAAATTTTTATATGAAAAGATTCAGTTTTTTGCGGATATTATGTTCGTGTGGTCAAAAAAATTATTTGAGCAGTTTTCAAAAAGTCAACATTTTGTAAATTTATATACAACCGACATGAAGCCCTTTTATAAGTAGTATGAAACAACTTGGACATCAAAAGGAATGAATATTTGCTAATAAGCATCCTAACTAAGCGGAAATTAAGATAATTTGCATGGGAATTTCATGAGCCGCATTATGATGGAGGTCGTCATGAAAAAGTCGAGATCATATTTTGCTTGCTTGGATGAAATTTCAAGTTTTTAATTCAATTTTCACCGGTGTGATTTTATGATTCACTAAAATCATGTTTCATTTCTTGAATCTGAATTGTGTGGACCCATTTACATCTTTTACATCATTTACGAATAATCTGAATGACATACCAGTATTTATACCGGTATTTGCATTAAGCCATTTGGAAAGCGGATTAGGCCTACTTAATTCATCATTGTCCTCAGATACTGGTCCTTCCTCACATGATCCACTATCTAAGAAATTGACAACTTTGCTCAGCCATAATATTCATCAACTTCGACATATCGTGACCTTATTGTATTATTGGATGCAAGTAGATCTTTTAGGCTTTAATGTAAGTCTATGTACTTCCAACAAGAGAGCTGCATAATTCCGCATGTACCTTATGCACATTCTGAACTTCTGCAGAATTTTCCCCTGATACATGGGAATTTTAAAGCAAATAGTGAAGAGATTAATAAAACGGCGTTTCAGTCAATTGTATTTATTGTGAACAAATATCGCTCGATACCAGTGGCGTCTTCTCCGTACCTGCGAGGCCTTCGGCGCATCCTCAAAAATAATTTTCCAACAATTATCAAAATGAAAAGTGTCATCATTCATTTAAATTCGATAGCTTCTCGCGATAGCTGTGCACAGCTTTCCGTCTCAAAGTCAGACGCTTAATCTCAGAGCTAACAGTTTTGCAGCACGTGCTCGAATCACAGCTGTTTTCTTCGAACAATTAGACACACAAGCTAGTCGTGTGTCCAGACGGAGCACTGATGTTCAGACAGCGAAAGAGAGTTGTGTGTGTGTGAGGCAGTAAGCGCACGCGCCCGCGACAATATTGGCTTTCCCGATAGACATGATGCTTTGCCTTCTCCAATTTTTGCAATGACATTCTCACAGATCTAGAAAGGATAGATGGACTACTCCTCGATTTGCGTGAAGCCTGCTTTCCCTGCCACGCGCGCGCGCACAATCCCGGTATGTAGGCAAGAAACAAATGTTGGCATGCACGTGTCTGTGAGAATGTAATGATAATAAGCACATTAACTTTCAACGACGATAATAATTGATAACGAATCATAGAAATGTTGAAATTCCTGATGACCTGCAATGTCATACTTTCTCACTCACCATGATTGCTTACATAAATGTAGCTTAAATAGAAAATTAGGTGCATGCGAAGTAACGTTTTATTCAAAAGAAAACTCGGTAAATCAAAATTTATTTGCCTCTAAAGAGAATCTGCTTCATTGCCTGCTGACGTGATAGGACTTTTAAATTAAAGATATTACGTTCAAAATATATCTTACCGTACCGAAAGAGGCGAATTTTAACATAATTCGACGTGATCAGCCTGATAAGTTTTGTTAGATGATCAGAGTCTTGATGAAAGTCATGGTCATAAAAGTGGTCTGCAAAAAGGGTAGGAAATAAAGTTTTTACATCAACTTTCTGCAGGACAAAATGTTCAATTTTCAAATCAATGTTCGATACTGTGGGGAGGAGGGTCACATCGTGAACACCCGGAAAAAGAGAGCGGAAAGCTACTTCAGCAATTTTTACGATACTATATACAGCGAAACTAGGAGTGGATAGGCCTCCTCTCTGCTTTGTACCTTGTTTTCTGTGATGATTTTTGACTTCATTATTGAATAACGAATATGTCAATCCACCAAACCTTTTCAAATCACAGGCATCTTCGTCACGCAACAACTTCCGTTGATTTAATTGGGTAATCAAGGAGCCCATGGTTTTGGAATTCCTCCTTAACTTTTGCGATTTGCAACGCAGCCGCTTTCGCAGTTGCACACACATGCATCTGAAATTTTAAAATACGCAACATACTAATGGTGTACAAAATTTTGCATGTGCATGCACGAAAAATTCATAAGTGTATTTTGATTTATAGAAATTTGGCCAGGGGGACGGGTAAGGGCCGAGCCCAGAGTGTTAGTTAGCTGCAATTATAGAAAAATCGTATGAGCATACACGAAAATTTCATAAGTGTATTTTGATTTATAGAAATTTGGACAGGGGGACGGGTAAGGGCCGAACCCAGAGTGTTAGTTAGCTGCAATTATAGAATAATTGTAAGAGCATACACGAAAATTTCATAAGTGTATTTTGATTTATAGAAATTTGGACAGGGGGACGGGTAAGGGCCGAGCCCAGAGTGTTAGTTAGCTGCAATTATAGAATAATTGTAAGAGCATACACGAAAATTTCATAAGTGTATTTTGATTTATAGAAATTTGGACAGGGGGACGGGTAAGGGCCGAGCCCAGAATGTTAGTTAGCTGCAATTATAGAATAATTGTAAGAGCATACGCGAAAATTTCATAAGTGTATTTTGATTTAAATATTATATTTATTATTATATATTATTTTTTAGCTTTATATACATTGTGGTCCGCTAATCGACTGATTATCTTGCTTACCGACCAACTTGAGTAGGCTGATCCATGCGTTTTGGAATTGCGCGAATATCTGAGTCTTGATCCACATCCATGGGTTCCGATGATGGCCCTGGTGACTGAGACTCGGCAGAAGTTGCATCAAAAGACTTCTCAAAAAGATTGCGCTGCTTTGGGGATCGACGCTTTTTGGAAGGTGTTTGCAGATAAAGGGGGAACACTTCAAAAACAGTAGGCACTGCGTCATCCTTCAGCTTCCTTCGAGTTCTGGGGCGAGTTCCATACTGTCCCTTTGCATGAGAAACACTTACGCCTTTTTTATAGTCATCATCGGTGAAATGAACACTGCATACGCGTGATGAATTCTTAGAGGGAGTAAAGTTCTTACGTCGAATGTTATGAAGCCACTTCTTCAACAATTCGGGGTTTGAGAACGGAAAGGCGTGAAAAGAAATGTTAGAGTTTTTCGAAGCACGGTTCTGGCATCGCGGAACACAACACGAGGTAACCATTTCTCAAGAAATGAAATTTCTGTAAACAGTTTTGCAAACCTGTTCGAAAATTTTATCTTTCTTATGCCTTTTGAACACATGTTTCGGATTAAGAGTAGGAGAATTGATAGCAATTGCCTAGGGCGTGAGGATTTTATTTAATGATAAAATCGCCATTTAGCGTCGGTAGAATGCATGTCAAATTCAATTTTATCTTGTTGAAGTATTGCGACATCACCACACTGTGTTATGACACTCATCCCAGCTTCGTTAAGTACACAAATTTTGTCACCCTTATCAAATAAATCATCATCAATTGAAAACAACACCACAGGTGTCAATTGCGATAAGCTCAGCGGCCGTCATTTCTTGCCTACATATGGGGAGCAGGCGTGGCGGCGATGGGAAGTCTTCAGGCTTCACGGCTGAAATAGGGAAACGCGGAAAGCAGTCCATCTATCCCTTTCTAGATCTGTGGAAATTCTACGCAATTCTTAATCAAGGCGCGGTACCTAAATATACATGTAGTAAGGGAAGTGCAACCCATTGTTCCCGGATTCGCTTAATGTCAGAGAGGCACTACGTCGACAGTAGCAGATGGCTGACGTTCAGACAAGACTGATCAGATGATGAGCGTTCTCCAATGAATGCAGAGTAATGCATCTGACTCGAAAACCCAGATTCGGTAGAATTCCATAATTTGTTTTTACGTGATTGATGTGACGCTATGTTGAGTACTGCAGATGAGATCATAACCACGCCTTTCGTCCGAAGGGAATATACTGAAAAGATGACAGTCGTCACGCAAGGTAGGACAACACCTGATATAAAATGAAAGTAGTCACTGAGAAAGAAATAAGAAGTACTACACTAGGCATTTTAACGCATCAAAATTTCAAACATGTGAGTGGCTGACCGGTCACGGTATGTTTTAAAATAATTTAGTCAAAAAATGCTCCAGAGAAACGGTTGACAGTTTTTGATATGGTACCCATAGACAACTTTCGTGCAACAAATTTTAAAATTTTCTGTCGAGCCGTTTTTCAAAAATTTAAAAATAAAAATGGCGCCCATTGACAGCAATAAAATCTATAAATTCTATGAAATAGGTGTCTTTTCTCGTCAATTTTGTTATACAAGCGCAACGTCTGAACATTTCCCAACCTGTAGTATGCCATCATGTTTGATACAACCTAAATCTAAATGAATCTAGTACAGGGTGGTCAAAAAATCGCGACAAATCAAGCAAAAAGCAAATATGTCAAGATCTACACTGAAAAATTCCGGCAACCTTTAGGATTTCTTGAAGTTATGCACAGAACACAATTATAGTTGATCTTACTGCAATATTGGCTCACCATTAGATGTTATATGATGACAGTAATTAGTTTATGTCTATTTGATAAGTAGTATTCGTCAGTAGTACCAGAGCAAACATGAAAAAATCATTTCATCATTTATTACACTTGATTGAACATTCCTCTTCAGTATGCTGTGAAAGACGTAATAGAATAGAAAACGCTTGAACGAACGACATTTGGCAACGATTTCATAAAATCGAAATGTCACGTGCATGTTGACGGAATGAAAAATTCATCAGTTTTTATTCAATTACCCCGAAAGCAGACTGAAATCAGACAAATTCCATCAGAAAACAAAAGACAAATGATTTGGGTGCATTTTTCATCATTCTCATTACGATTCCGCGGAGAAAACTGAACAAACGAAGGATGTTAAAGCAAGAGTGTCGTTCCTATGAAGTTTAATAAAGGAAAGATTGGTAATTTCTTATACCGACGAGCTTGAAGAGCTGTGTATCTTTCTAAATTTCTACTGCCAATTTGTTAAATTTCTCCGACTTTTCCCTTGCATGCCAATCCTGAGATGTCATTTCGAGGAAGGCCTTCTTACGTGGGACATCTGCAGCGATATAGTTTCGGTTAATTGTGTCAACGATTGTGCGATTGATCCCAGAGTTGTCGCTGAAAAGGCTGAAAGAAGAGGAAATGTATTGAATCGGTGATTCCAATTTGTGCTCTGTCTTCTGAGAGCATTGAAGCTATGACGGAGACAAACGTAGGAAAACTGACGAAAGTCGCCATACCATGTGACTCTAAGATTGAGTTTCCAGCGTCCACTTGAATGCCACCGTCTTCATGGGCGCTGTTTTCTGTGCATCTTTTTGCTTCTTATGCGATTAATGATTGATTTTTAATGTCATTGTAATTTTGATTCCCATATCTGTATCGAGCAGTGGCGTCGCGTGCCCCCAGACCATAGGCCTTCACTCGGCATTGGAATACTATTTCTATACCAAACACTTTTATGTTACAACATTAATTTTCATGAATTTAAATGAATTTTTAATAACAACATTCCGAACATTATTTGAGGCCAAGTGAATGTGCACATGAGAAGTGATTCCTCATGTCGCTTAACCGCCATACTCAAGGAGCTGAGACCACATTATCTCGAGAAAAAAGGAGGCAAGGCCAACAGTTTCCTGTGTTTCTCATGGCCGCACGGCATGTTTTAAAATAATTTAGTCAAAAAAATGCTCCAGAGAAACGGTTGACAGTTTTTGATATGGTACCCATAGACAACTTTCGTGCAACAAATTTTAAAATTTTCTATCGAGCCGTTTTTCAAAAATTTAAAAATTAAAAATGGTGCCCATTTACAGCAATAAAATCTATAAATTCTCTGAAATAGGTGTATTTTCTCGTCAATTTTGTTATACAAGCGCAACGTCTGAACATTTCCCAACCTGTAGTATGCCATCATGTTTGATACAACCTAAATCTAAATGAATCTAGTACAGGGTGGTCAAAAAATCGCGACAAATCAAGCAAAAAGCAAATATGTCAAGATCTACACTGAAAAATTCCGGCAACCTTTAGGATTTCTTGAAGTTATGCACAGAACACAATTATAGTTGATCTTACTGCAATATTGGCTCACCATTAGATGTTATATGATGACAGTAATTAGTTTATGTCTATTTGATAAGTAGTATTCGTCAGTAGTACCAGAGCAAACATGAAAAAATCATTTCATCATTTATTACACTTGATTGAACATTCCTCTTCAGTATGCTGTGAAATACGTAATAGAATAGAAAACGCTTCTTTTTAAATGGATGAAAATCAATACAGGATAATTCCATAAGCTTTACACATAAAAGCAATACGTGTATTTGCGTGCATCATTATTAGGCCTATACTGTACATGTACGTAGAAGTGTGAAGTACATGAGGAAAATAAAAAGCAATTCTATATACTGTACAGTCATTATTTTTATGTATTCAGAAAACATACAGTGAGCATTTAAAGATGTTGATCGTTGTATGTCTGTAGGCCTACAGCTGTCAAGAGATTATCATTGTACTTGTAGTGAGACCTGTTCACTTTGAATCTCGACCATGTCTTAAGAAAATCGGCATGCACGGATTCACATGGTTGCTCGCTCCATCTTGCTAGCCCTTCATTGCGAGACTCACAAAAGTCTGAAATATAGTAGAATACCGCATGAATCTTTGGAGTGACTTTCACTCCCAAAGCGAAATATCTGTCCTTGAAATGCCCGATGCATTTTCGATAGTCATCGAGCAGATCATGGCCGTAGCATGACCTCACGACATGCTTCATGGCCTCGAGGCAATCCACATATTTCAATGCAGACAAAGGACAAATTGATCGTAATACATCAGTTCTTTGCAGCAGCAGTTTGTGGCACGAGTTTCCATTATAGGAACCGCCATGCAAAGCTTCCTTTTCTACGTAACATCGCTTTGACCATTCAATAGCTGTCTCGGGATATTCTTTTTCAAGATGTTTGTAAATGGTGTTTACTGGACCCAGAAGTAGGTGCAGTTCCGGAGGAGTCAAAATGTCTATCACTTTCTCTTCAGGGTCTCCACAACCTCTCAGAATGGGTAAGTGTATGACGTTTCCTTAATGTTTGGCATCGTCGGGTTTCCCTCCTGCCTCGAACCATCTCCAAAACTTATCAATTATGTTTTGGATAGTGCGAAGCGTCCCTCTAGCGTACAAGTTGTATGTCTTTGCTGACGTCACATCATGTACAGGGGTGAGAGCTGCTGTGGGACATAAGGCCAAGGAGGATATTAGCGACCTTCAAATCAGTTGCTATGACTTTGGTGGTCAACGAAAGCGGAGTTCCTGGACCGATCAAGTGAATTTTTACCCACATTCTGAGAATATTGGCATAATTTTCGGGTACATCGGGGGTGAAGGCGAGGACAAAGATCTTTTTGACTCCACTGTCTTTCATCACCTTTGGTGCTACACCCTCTGCGTAAGAAGAACGCGACCGAATCTCAGTGGGACAATCTGAAGTCTGAGATACGCTAAATCAAAGCTTCAGAAAACCGCCCCACCGTCTAAACAAAGCTTGAGAAACAAGAAATCTGGATCATAGTTTCTTGCATCAACGACATGAGACACAAACCCATCTATGTCCGAACAAAACACCATCGGACTGTAAAATCGGTCAGATTCATGAAGAGGCGAGTTATGCTTCAGGAATTCAGTAAGTTCTACATCAAAGAATTGATCTATTGAATGGTTCATATCAAACAGCTTCGCTTTCACATTTGATTCAACAGCCTTTCCACTGTGAGTAGCTGATCTGATATCAGCAGCTAGTCTCAAGGTTGAGCTAGTCGACAAATTAAGATGGACTTGCATGGAAGACATTTGCTTAGCTGTTATTTGTGTATCAGCATTTGAACTCATAGCTTTGGTCATAGGACGAACGCAGACAGGTAAAGCTTTACCAGAAGTTGTACTGAGACATAAGTTACTATTCTTTTCAAATGTAATATCCTTCAGTATGTTAGAAGCTACTTGTTCACTTACTTTGGGTGAAGAAGATACTAAAGATGTGACATTATCAACGAAAACACTGGGAGTACACATATGTGGCTTATCTCGACAAATTTCACTCAGACAAAGGGAACAAACCTTGATTGACTTCGGGACTTTAGCTGATGAAGCATCATTCGAGTTTCGCGGACGACCACAAGACTTCCTTCGCTTTGGAATTATGCTCCTTCTCGCAATATCGCAAACTGTGCATTGACAAACAGAAGACGAGCGGGTGATTGGAGTAATCTTAGCTGTGAATAATCAAAAACTTCAATTGTTTTGTCAAAATTTCCATTGGAATAATCCTTCAGAACAAGCCTACATGTGCCACACAAAGATGTTGGAAGCCTCTCATCATCGATGTCATATCCACTGACAACAAATTTTTCTATCGATTCCAGCTGTTCTCTATTGATCGGTCGCATTTCTTTAGATTTTTCGAAGCACAATAAGCACACAATCGCACGTGACTCTTCATGAGTTCTTGGACCTGATTTCTTACTCAACGCCATTATCACGTTGATGAATAGATTCGGAGAAGCACAGGTTCACAGGGAAGCAAAGGAAGGCAATTGCAAACACACGCACGTCGATTCGGCACTTGCAACGTTGCAATGTCGCACGTTACTTGTGAACAATTAAACTCCTCGCACTGATAATTGACAAATTTGAATTTACTCTGTCATAGATATCTCATCATCGATGCTTACCATAAAACAGCAAGTCAATATCGCATGTGAAGAATTGAGACTTCTTGCTGAATTGAATTTGAATTTGTCCTGTCATAGATATCTCGTTATTGATGCTGTTTACCATTAGAGTGAATTATCGTATGTGAAGAAATTGAGAATTTTGAATAAGTTGAGTACATAAAAATAATGACTGTACAGTATATAGAATTGCTTTTTATTTTCCTCATGTACTTCACACTTCTACGTACATGTACAGTATAGGCCTAATAATGATGCACGCAAATACACGTATTGCTTTTATGTGTAAAGCTTATGGAATTATCCTGTATTGATTTTCATCCATTTAAAAAGAAGCGTTTTCTATTCTATTACGTATTTCACAGCATACTGAAGAGGAATGTTCAATTAAGTGTAATAAATGATGAAATGATTTTTTCATGTTTGCTCTGGTACTACTGACGAATACTACTTATCAAATAGACATAAACTAATTACTGTCATCATATAACATCTAATGGTGAGCCAATATTGCAGTAAGATCAACTATAATTGTGTTCTGTGCATAACTTCAAGAAATCCTAAAGGTTGCCGGAATTTTTCAGTGTAGATCTTGACATATTTGCTTTTTGCTTGATTTGTCGCGATTTTTTGACCACCCTGTACTAGATTCATTTAGATTTAGGTTGTATCAAACATGATGGCATACTACAGGTTGGGAAATGTTCAGACGTTGCGCTTGTATAACAAAATTGACGAGAAAAGACACCTATTTCAGAGAATTTATAGATTTTATTGCTGTCAATGGGCACCATTTTTAATTTTTAAATTTTTCAAAAACGGCTCGATAGAAAATTTTAAAATTTGTTGCACGAAAGTTGTCTATGGGTACCATATCAAAAACTGTCAACCGTTTCTCTGGAGCATTTTTTTGACTAAATTATTTTAAAACATGCCGTGCGGCCATGAGAAACACAGGAAACTGTTGGCCTTGCCTCCTTTTTTCTCGAGATAATGTGGTCTCAGCTCCTTGAGTATGGCGGTTAAGCGACATGAGGAATCACTTCTCATGTGCACATTCACTTGGCCTCAAATAATGTTCGGAATGTTGTTATTAAAAATTCATTTAAATTCATGAAAATTAATGTTGTAACATAAAAGTGTTTGGTATAGAAATAGTATTCCAATGCCGAGTGAAGGCCTATGGTCTGGGGGCACGCGACGCCACTGCTCGATACAGATATGGGAATCAAAATTACAATGACATTAAAAATCAATCATTAATCGCATAAGAAGCAAAAAGATGCACAGAAAACAGCGCCCATGAAGACGGTGGCATTCAAGTGGACGCTGGAAACTCAGTCTTAGAGTCACATGGTATGGCGACTTTCGTCAGTTTTCCTACGTTTGTCTCCGTCATAGCTTCAATGCTCTCAGAAGACAGAGCACAAATTGGAATCACCGATTCAATACATTTCCTCTTCTTTCAGCCTTTTCAGCGACAACTCTGGGATCAATCGCACAATCGTTGACACAATTAACCGAAACTATATCGCTGCAGATGTCCCACGTAAGAAGGCCTTCCTCGAAATGACATCTCAGGATTGGCATGCAAGGGAAAAGTCGGAGAAATTTAACAAATTGGCAGTAGAAATTTAGAAAGATACACAGCTCTTCAAGCTCGTCGGTATAAGAAATTACCAATCTTTCCTTTATTAAACTTCATAGGAACGACACTCTTGCTTTAACATCCTTCGTTTGTTCAGTTTTCTCCGCGGAATCGTAATGAGAATGATGAAAAATGCACCCAAATCATTTGTCTTTTGTTTTCTGATGGAATTTGTCTGATTTAGTCTGCTTTCGGGGTAATTGAATAAAAACTGATGAATTTTTCATTCCGTCAACATGCACGTGACATTTCGATTTTATGAAATCGTTGCCAAATGTCGTTCGTTCAAGCATAATCGGTTTAACCCCGTAGTTTACACCGACGCTGGAGGTAACTCTGGAGTTTACTTTGGGATTAACTCTGGGTTCGGGTAAACGGAGTAAACAATAACACTTACACTTACACCGGACATGAACTCAACTATTGGGGATTCAATAAATGCGGAGTTACCACTCTACCTAACATACTACCTATTACTCTATGTAACAATATATCATCTGCATAACATAAAGCACACTTCATTGTCTTCAATCATTATGTGATCAACAGAATCGATTTCCTTGTCAAGTAATTGAAACATTTTGTTCGTATTCATGCATAAGCAAAATAATATGGGAGATAATAGTTATTTACGAAACTACACCTTTTCCATTTATATTTCAGATATTTCCAAATCAATTTTAGATCTTTCCAAATGAATTTCAGACATTGCCTATCAGAAATATCTGATGTAGACATGGAAAAGCTGTAGTGCAAGATTGTTTCTTCATAACGTTCCACGAGTTAGATATATTAAATGCCCGAACCCGTAGGGTGCTATGATAAAGCAATCTCATATGCTCGAGATGCGTAGAGAGTTTTATTTGTCGACGTGCCATGATGATCAAGGAATGATTGTGATTGTCATGCCTATGATTAGATTATCAAGATTATTTGAATAGAAATTTAGTCTTATCAATCGTGAAAATATCTATTCACAGATTTAGTCTATACTATAGCAGGACAAGAGAACTCATAATTGGCACAGATTATGCTCCTTCCTGTGCTTTGGAGTAAATATTATTTCCCGTGCGGGCAATAATCTGCCTTACAGGTCAAATAAAACAATAGGATATCTACAATGCATGCACGGAGACAAATAAACTATCTCATTGAGGATAGATAGAGGATCTCTCAAAATTCAAATTCAAAATTAAGAATGGTTTATTGCCCAAGTTAGGAACAAACATGTGTGGAATACTACGTAGAAAATGAACCGTGGAATATGATCAGTAGTAAGCAAACCTCCACAATAAACACAGCGCGCTCCCCCCTCGGTTGAGAGTCTTGGTTGGCCGTCCGTGTTGACTTGGGCGGCCGACCAGGTTGGTAAACGACAGAGTGATTGGCGAATGTGGTCTGGTTTTGGGCTGTAGAGCCAAACCGAAGCACATGATGGGAAAACGGAGGTCAGATTCGGATTCAGCGTCAAATTCTGCATCCGAAGGGTGATTTCCAGCTCCATCGGAGAGAAAAAATTTTTGGGACGTCCCCCTCCTCCTCGGCAGCGTTGCTTCCAACTTTGGTTCTAGAGATCGTAGAAAATCGTGCAATAGCTCGTTTGAAAGCTAAGAGTGAGAAAAATTCAGTGAAAGAAACGGCTTGTTCATATCTGTCTTCATTTAGATGTGAAACGCCATTTAAGATTTGGGAAATTGGCGAAAAACGACAGAGTCAACGGCGAATTTGGGATGTTTTGGGCTCTAGCGTCTAAACGGCTGCTCCAATGGCAGATCTGAGAGCAGATTTGGAATCAGCGTCAAATTCTGCATCAGCATGGTAAATTTGAAAGCCATCGGAGAGAAAAAATATTTCAACATTTTTCCGAAAAACGACAGAGTTAACGGCGAATTTTGGGATGGTTTTGGGCTGTAGAGCCAAAACGAAGCATCGGATGGGAAAACGGAGGCCAGATTCGGATTCAGCGTCAAGTTCTACATTGAAATGGTGAATTTACAGCTGAATCGGACCTCTAGAATCGGTGATAGAAGCGTTTAAAGTTTTTGGATGATGGATATTACGTCATCAGCTGATCGCCACAAACTATATAAGCTGGGAACCGACAGAGACTTTTCATTAAGACGAGAGATTGTAAACGGTAGGTCGTCTCTCTGAGCTAGCATCGGACATTCAAAATTTCGGTTTCTGTAAGAAACCGTCGAAAACCGACTTAGAACATTTCATTGCTGATATCAGCTAAGGCGTCAGACTTAAAGGTTAGCCAGGAGATGGCCTTAGTCTCCAGGCCATAAAAGACTCCAAAACTTTAAAGGCTTGTAACTTTGCTTCTAAAAGTCCGTTTGACTTGATTCAAAAAAGGTTCGGTTGCTATTGACCTGCCCTAAGTGATAAACTACTTGTTAAATTTCATAAGTAGTGCTAAAAAGTTGAAAAATTTAAATTCGCTTTTTTTGGTGATTTTCGGGATTTTCAAACCTTCTGATTTCAATAAAGACCTTTATAAAGTTGTCAGAGGCGAGCTTCGGCTCAAGACTTGCTTCCTGATGTAAATAACTCCACCGGTTTTCATGTCAAAATCGGGTCCGAATACCAACACAGTGATATGACACACGCTCTCTCCGCGGGATGTTGGATTTGAGGGCCGAGGCCTTGGAGTCGGGATAAGATCCCCTCTGAGTAATGCCTGTAACGGATTCATGAGCCTAGCTTGTCTATCCTCAAGTATTGAATGACATATTAGTTGTATTTTTAAAATGATTGTCAATGTATTCATTCGTTGAAGTTATAAATGGTATAAGTAGTAATTCTATTCCATCCTTCCTTTACGGAAAATGGGAGGAAATTCCAGATTTTTATTTAAGAAGTGCTCCTGTGGAGAGATTAAAGAGAGGCGGCGAATTTAAGCGCCACATTAACAAATATAAAAATACTCCTCACTTTCACGAGGAAAGAGCTGTTATTTCCGGCTGCACACATTGCCTAAAATTTTTAAAAGGCAAGGACCATACGGTATTTTACGCCGCTCACGCCGAATGTCCCATTAAGAAGGCTGCCAACTACACGACATCCGACATCGGCAAATTGATCGCACCCTACTTCAACACAACAGTCGATTTAGACGCAGAATTGCAAAATGCAATTGATAACATCTTGAGTCCTACTGCACCGACCACAGAACAACTAAGTGGATCGGAAAGCTCAGACGACTCCGATTCTGAGGAGGTCGTCATCAATAGAAAAGCGGAAGACATAGGAAAACCGTCAAATCAGTCTTCCCCGATAAAGAAAGCGATGGCACAGCAGTCTTCCCCAGCAAAGAAGGGGATCAAGCAGCAAACGGATAGCTGGAATAAGGATGCCCAGATCGCAAAAGTGAGCCAGGAATATGCACTCACTAAATTAAAAGACGAACTGACTCGTTACAAAAACGAATGTGCGGCCCTTAGGGACGAGAATTTTCACCTCAAGGGTCAGGTAGCCGAGATTCGGGCCCTGAAGACTCAAGTCCTAAATTTAGAACGTTTCCGCGAAAGGGTGCTTAGCAGCGAAAAGCGTTTCACTGAGAAGGCTACCTACATAAATACACTAAAAGCTCAGGAAGAGACGTCAAAGTTGAAAGTTGAACAACTCAAAATAAGCCTCACTGAAAGCCAAAAGAAAGAGGAGAGACGAACAACGCTCCACCTTCCTGTTGTCAACAGCAGAATTGTTGATAGCATAATCATAGAAAGCGAGGACTTAGACACCACATTCGAGTGCTTCGATGGGGCGATGGCGGAGATGCGCTACTTACACATTTCGATTAAGCACGATGGTGACATCAAGGAATTGCGCCACCGCAAGCGGAAACTGCCGGCCAAATACCTACCTCACCCACCACCATCGAAGGTTCAACGAACCGATTAAGTTAATTTATGGTAAGTTAATATCATCTCTATCACTTGAATATAATTTCATCTATTTTCTTTCTATTTTTCAGATGCGACGTGGACGAACCAACGGCTTTTAAGAGGCCACCATGGGGCAAAATGTGATAGTACCTCCTAGTGGTTTGCCGTGGACAGACTTTGGTCTGACTGAATCTATCACACGAATATAAAAAATATAATCATTAAGTTGTATCTGCTATCAGTAAACTTTAACGTTGCATGGCACGGAGAACTTCGGTATAATTCTTCCTGTTGGTGGGCGATATCTCTTGAGACAGTGGATGATATCGTAGTGATGAGTGTGGCAAGGGCTTGAGACTTACCTTAATCCGACTTTCCATCGGTCGTCGTGGTCTCTTCGCTCAACGTAGCACTTTGAACGCCAATCTGTTGAGTCTTAGCTATCTGCCGCAGGTTACTTTTTAAATTCTCCATTGCATACGTTATCTGAGAATGAATCATGAGTTCTCTTAAAAACTGCCTCTATTATTGAGGCTAAATGATAAAGGGATGAAATGGGAGGGCACTCTTCCGCCACACGCAAACATATACATTTTCTCTCTCTTTTGATAGAAAAGTAGACCGATAATAAATGTGATGACATTCGCAACCATGTATACAATAAACCCCATATCTAAATTCTTCCCTTTATTTTCATTTCTAGATCAATACATTGCAAAATATAAATATAATAATATAATTGAATATAATATAATTGCTTCTGAGTCGCGTCGTCTTCGGTGTGAACTCGCCCTCACTCCATACAACTTGGGTGATGTCACTTTTGCTACCACTCTTCTCCTCGACTTTGGCGATTTTGGGTTTATTGGCACTGTTCACATCCTCGTCCCATTCACCGATAACTTCGAAAAATTTATGGAAAATATTTAAGGCTTCAGAAGAATTTGCCATACTAGCCTGTGCGATCGTATGATGTGAATGGGAAGTGCTACAATCTTCTTATTTATATAGGATATTCAACAATACTTTCCTCAACAGCCAATCAGAATCACTCTAATTTAGAGAAAGACTGTTAAAGTCAGAAGATTGCAAGATATACCAATCTCACCTAAAATGACAATTTTGTGATCGTCAATGAGTGCGATGAAGGTATGAGTAGTCAGGAGAGTGGTAACAAAACTGTAGGAATTATCTGGACAGACAAAGAGTGGACACCGAAAACAACTGGTGAGAGAAGAGTGTCAGATGCTCCCAAACGATCAAGTATGCTTTGATTTTAAATAAATCTAAAGAACCACATGTCACTACTTTTTGATATTTTCCCTCAGTGATTGAGGTAGTATTTAGGAAAAATTATAGTGTCTAGCATCAGCTGCTATGATTTATACTGACCTGTGAAATGATTAGATTTTCACTATGATGTTGATAACTACATTACCCAGAAATAAGTGAAAACAGACAGATATAACAAATGAAACATATATTCAGAAATTACAAATAATTTCGAAGTTCTTCAGTACTAATATTGTTCCACAGCGATTCGCAGTTACTGCAGTCGCATTTCAGTTGTCGCAGTCTTTTCTCTGCTGTAGCCAACACACCAAAGACGTACTCCCATTCAATCTTGTTCCTGGGTTGAGACGATGGGCTGTGCCATCTCCGTATGTCATGGAGAAGACTGATATCATCTTCCTTCGACACATCCTCCTTGTTGTATAAGAGGTACTTCCACCTCACATACACCATTTCCATCTTCTCTTCCTCAGTCAGAGACGGATACTCCAAACTTGGAATATTCTCGACTGTTTTCTTCTTCTCCAACTTCACCTTCTGTGGAGCAGGAGGGCAAGTTGATGTGTCCACGGAGAGAGTTGCTGTTGGCGAATTCATGACTTCAAATTGTA
The DNA here is from genome assembly GCA_907163375.1 of Prostheceraeus crozeri. NCBI lineage: Eukaryota > Metazoa > Platyhelminthes > Polycladida > Euryleptidae > Prostheceraeus > Prostheceraeus crozeri. Next base: position 100,548 of record CAJQUW010002500.1, on the reverse strand, counting down.
TGCTATAAACTTGATTTCTTAGTGCTTAAGTACAAGTAAGTAGCCAATCAAATGAAGAGCCAATGAATGCCGAGTATGAGAGTACATAAAAGGGGGGAAACAGACTTAATTTTCCTTCTATATTTGATACGTATTGAGAATAAGTGAAGATTTTGGTAAACTATACAATTTTCTAACATTGAAGTATCATGCTTAAACTTGTTTTCGTTGAAATGGTAAGTTGAAGATTTCCTCACTCATCTCCCTCAAACGTTTGGCTAATAGCATCTTTCTCAATTTCAGCAATCTACTTCATCACCGAAACGCTCCCTTCTCGAGGAAACTTGAGACCCGTTAAGTGAAGGTAGGTTGTAACAATAAACTATAACTTTAATAGAGATGATAGAATGATTTCTCTTTCAGGTGATGTTAGTACCAGCTCAAGCGGACAGTCGCGGGAATCTAATGAGCGGGAATGTGCTGATTGTGGTCACATCTTTACAAGAAAGCGTGATCTCGCCCGACACATCAGACAACGTGTATGTCAACCGAAGACATCATCAATCTTCCGAGGTGAGGATGATTCTATTCAACATGTCTCCTTTGCTTGCTACTTTTGCACTCTATCTTTTGAAACACGTTTTGAATTATCTTCCCATAGACTTCACCTCACGCATACAAATGATAGTTATAGTAACAGCACCTCCTCTATCCGTCTCACTGAAGTGTTGCTCAATAATGTAGTGGGAAATTACCATATGGAATCCTCAGAAACCATTGCTGATTTTCCGGAGTGGTTTCATCAAAATTCAATATTAATAGATGCACTCTTTAGAAATTTAGACAACTTTAGAATAAAAGCGCTAATCTATCTGAAAATAAAATATGTTAAAGTTGATCATCATACTGGCGAAATAGTGCAGAGGTTGGAGTTTCACATACCCTCCTCTCCTGCTACAGAGGTAGTAGATAAAGAAGTATGGTTAAATTTTCACATTCAAGGGCTAGAATCAAATATTGATAAATTTAACGAGCGCGATAGTGGTCTGATTTTTGATGGTGTAGAATCTGCCATGTTTAAAATTACTCTATTAGAAAATTACAGTGGACGAGGCCCCTTCAATCTTCCAAAAACGTTAAAAGATAAGAAAGCAGTCATTTCTATAGTTTGTGAATTGCACCGTTTTAAGTATGCGGTTTTATCGATTCTCCACTATCATGATGTACAGAACAACCGTTTCCGTAAAATCAAATATCATCCATGGGAGAATGAATTGAAATTTGATGACTGCAATAGTGAAGATATGAAATTGAAAGATATAGAGAAATTTGAAAAATTAAATGAAATTAAAATAGTTGTTCACGTCTGGCAAAAAGGACTTAAAGGTGTACGCTACAACAATCGTTCATCAACTTATGATCGTGTTGTCAACCTCTTGTTGGTATATGAGGATAGCAGTCAACAATGGCATTACTGCGGTATTCCAAATATTCATCGACTATATTCCCACTTAACATCCAAAAGGGGGGAGTTTTTCATATGTGAGTTGTATGAGATCCTTCTGGTCAAAAGATGAGTATCAAACGCATTATGAATGGTGTAACCGTGGTAAATTGCAAATGGAACGCATGCCCAAAGCTGAAATCTTTTCATATAGAGAGAATGGTAGTGAATTAAGTCCTCTTCGTGTCATCTATGCTGACATCGAATGCCATATTGATGATAACATCCACAAGCCAGCAGCCACATCCTGTTATGAGGTATGGCATAATCATTTCCAAAATAAAAATAATAAAATGCACGTCTGGCAAGGTGAGGATTGTATATACAAATTCTTGCAATTCCAGGAAAGTGCTAGTAAATTTCAACAAAAATATGATAGTGAACTCTATCACAGATCATTAAATATGACAGCAGATGATCAGGTAAAATGTGAAAGTTGCAAAGTCTGCTCAAAGTGTAATAAAACGTTTGATGAGGATAAAATTAAGAAAGTGCGTGACCATGATCACATCACTGGTAAATTTAGAAACGCACTGTGTTCAAGATGCAATTTTTCTCTAAGAATGAAACTGCGCACTCTACCCGTAGTTTTTCATAACTTCAAAGGCTATGACAGCCATATAATAATAAAAGGGGGTTAGGAAAAATGGAGGGATGGTTGATGAATGCTATAGCTCAAACGAGAGAAAAATTTATGTCCATGACAACAAAAGTACCAGTTGATAAGACTAAAGAAAATAAGACAGTCTACTTTGATATAAAATTTTTAGATTCCTATCAATTCATGACTTCATCACTAGCATCTCTCGTTCAAAATCTTAAGTCTCTTCCACTAACTCAAAATTTGAAGAAACAATATCCTAACTTGACAGATGAAGTCATCACATGCAAAGGAGTGTTTCCATATGCATACTTTGACAACATTTCTAAACTTAGTGAGACTTCTCTTCCATCAATAGATAAAGTTAAAAATGATTTGACTGGTATAGAATGTAAGGTAGAAGATTACAATCATGCTGAAGTTGCATGGACAAAATTTGACTGTCAAACGTTTAGCGATTATATGATCGCCTATCTAAAATTAGATGTATTTTTGCTGGCTGATGTATTTCAGGAGTTTCGACGAGTGACATTAGAAGAAGATAAATTAGACCCTATCCACTTTGTCAGTCTTCCAGCCATGTCATTCCAGTCTGCTTTTAAAATGACTGGAGAGAGCATCCATCTTTTACAAGATCCAGAGATGTACAATTTATTTGAGTGAGGAATTCGCGGTGGTCTCACATTTGTAAATAGACATCAAATAAAATCAAAAATAGTAGATGATGATCAGATTCATCTAAAGTACTATGACCAGAATAATTTATATGGTAGTTCACTATCCAAACCTCTACCTCACTCTGAGTTTAGCTGGCTAGGTGAAAGTGAAATTCAACATTTCTCCTATCCTTCAAACATACTAGCTATTCCAGGTGATGGTGATTGGGGATATTATTTTGAGATAGATCTTATCTATCCAAATAGTATTAAAAATAGAACTGTGGATTTTCCACTTGCGCCCGAATCAGGTGAAGTGACTGAAGATATGTTTCGGACTTTATGAAACAATTTCATAAAGATTTAGAAGAGAGTGGACAGCCCAAGTATAAGCCTTGTTTACTCAAGCCAAGTTTAAACTTTTGCTTACTCAATTTGATAAAGAAAATTATCTAGTCCACTTTTCCATCTTAAAATTTTATTTAGAAATGGGCATGATTTTAAAAACAGTCCACCGCATTATCAAATTTAGACAGAAAGCCTTTCTGAAACTATATATTGATAGTAACAGCCAGAAACGTGCACTAGCCCAAAATAATTTTGAAAAGGATTTTTATAAATATAAGAATAATAGTCTTTTTTGTAAGACGATGGAGGATGTTAGAAGACGTATAAACTATAAACTTGTGAATCATAATGATAAACTTCAAAAGTTAGCGGCATCACCTCTCATTATTGATAGAGATTATTATTATTATATTATTATAGATATCATTATTATAGATGATGAGTTGGTTGGTGTTAAAATGATAAAATCAGAAGTAGAGTTGTGCAAGCCCATCTACATTGGACAAGCTGTATTAGATTATTCCAAGCTTGAAATGTATCAACTCTTCTGTAGAATATTAAAACCATGTCCTCTAATTAAAGACGTGCGTTTGCTGGGTGGTGATACAGACAGTTTCTTTTTAAGTATCGCTGCTCAGAAAGAGTTATACTTCAATGAAATAGGAAAATTTTTAGAAAATTATTTTGATACGTCAAAATTATCCTACAGATCACCCACCATACTCTACTAAAAATAAAGCAAAATTTGGATGCTTCAAAGATGAAATGGCAGGAAAAGAATGTAAGGAAATGATTCTTCTTCGTCCTAAAATGTATTCTATGAAACCAAAAGACTCCAGTGACAGTATTAAGTGCGCGAAAGACATATCTAAATCGATTGTTGTAGATATGAAACGTAGGGTCTATAAGAAGGCCTTTCAAAATAAGTGTGTAACGTTTGTCAACATGACCATCTTAAAATCAAAGACGCATCAGGTAAAAACTCATCAATTTAGAAAGCGAGCACTTTCAGCGTGGGAAGATAAGAGGTGTTGGATAGGGCATAACATATCTCTTCCACATGGTCATCCTGATACAAACATATCACTAACTAAAAGAATTAAACTCACACTACCACATTCAGGAGATTTGTAAATAGATTCAGTCTCAAATCAGTATTTTCATGATGCTTTTGTTGACATTCATTGTTGTTTTATGTATCGCATTAGATTGCACTTCCTTGTGAATATATGCCTACAGTCAGCCCATTCCCCGTATATCTGTGAAAAGACTTTTTCATACACATATTTTTATTTCAATAAACATATCACAATGACTTCACTTTGTTTTCCGAAACACCAAAGTTACAAGGGATTTAGTATCTTTCACATGGATGCACTCTTGTAAACCATTGGTAATTTTGATAGCAATAGAGGGTATAGTTTGTTTGACGACGGGATGATAGAAAATAGATTCAAACATCTTCTCGACTATTCCATATGAAGTGTCTTTATCATGAATGAAATCACGTAAAATGTATTCTTTTTTCTCACCAACAGAAATAGGTAGAATCAAATCACTTTGAATGTAAAGGTGTTGTTCATGTTTATCAAGTGTCATTGGTGTTTCTATACCAATCGTATGCGCAGCAGTAAACACAGTTTGTAGCATTGAAAAACCAAAGAGTTTTTTCAAATTTTTACTCAATTGACATTGAATGTCATCACCGTGTTTCAGAACAACGCGTTGATTTTCAATTGAAAACGAAATCTGGTGTGTCTTTACATCATATTTACTTTTCATCACATGCTTCAACTTCTGTTGTATATAAGGATTTACTACATGAATGAAGCTTTCAACTGTATGATATAGACGCGGCATTATATTGATAGCAACTTTAGATTCTTCATAAGACTGGTAAATTTTCTTGATGCGATCACCATATATGTCCACCCACCATTCATCATTAACTGAATCAGCTTTAGTGTGATATTCATGAGAAGCATACACCACACCGCTTCCAATAATAAGTGTTGGATGTCTTACAAAATGACGCAAGGTTGGAGAGAAATAAACTGTAAGTTTGACATTAAATTTCTGAATAGCCATCTTATCTTTGTCCGCCATAATTTTCTCTCCATACTTCTTACCTACAGTCTCATTCCATCGTTTTACTAACTCAATAAGTGATAAAGATTGAACACCACGCTTTTTCAAAATGATGCGTTCTTCACATTCTACAACATCTTCATCAAATATTTTAAATTTATAATGAAATTTGTTGATTCGATTTGAATAAACTTTTTTAACATTTGCAGTAGCAATTGACGTTAGATGTAGTCCATGACCAAAACCGAGATGTGGATAGAATTCATTATCCAACCTCAGTGTAAGACCTTTAGTAAAAGAATGAAAGCGAAGGAACTGTCTCCCACTCCAATGATAGATAGTAAACTCATAAACTTTCTGATCCTTATTCTTCATGATGGAAGTATTACCACTATTGAATGCCTTAATAATTTTCTCATCCCCAAATGGACCATAATAATCTGATTTTATCTGAATCCATTCATAGTTCCACTTTCCATCTGACGCTAAATTGTATGGGAACTGGAATGCATTATTCATCGTTATTCCATCATGGGTGCGAGGAGTCAATATCATTTCCTCCAAATCATTCACATTCTGAATATTGCTATCATAGCAAATGCTGGAAACACCTACTTCCCATTCACCTTCTAGATGTAGTGAGCGATTTAATTCTACTCGAAAGTCTGATGGTTTATTATTAGGAAATTTATTCATAGAAGCATTACTGGGTAAGTAGATTAGAAACGAGTCCTTATTTTCACTTTCCATACTAATCACATTGGAAAAATATATTAGCATACTTTTGCATTAACTCTTTATTCGGAAATGGAGTGTGATACTTGTCACGGCATCTTTATGAAAAGGAATCAACGCACCAGCATCGTCATAAATGGCAATATCAATTTGTGGGATGCAGTTTGATTTCAGCTTTGTATAATGCACTTTCTTGAAAGTATGTTCAGATAAAATACTGCAGCTTTTTGGCTGGTATGGTATCATTGCTAGCAATGGAGCTTCAACATCTCCCACACGTACATCTTCACCAATATTGGAATATATCTGAAAATAGTTAATACGACGCTATAGCGACATGTCTGCGCTAGCTTTGGTTACAGTACCACTTTTAAAGATATTTTGATCAAAACCCAAAATGTCCATTAGAGTTTTATCCATAATTAGTTCAATACCTTTTCCACTTACAGTGAGAGACAAAGCACCTTCTTTTTCAGAAAATGAAATATGTTGGTCATTAATCACTTCATTTAAATAATCTACAACCAATTTAACTGAAGTAATAATGCGAGGCATCAACACTCTTGTTTCATGTAAGATGCCTCCTAAAGGCTCTATACGCTTTCTGTATAAAGATACGGTCCATTCTGTATCAAATTGATTTGGTCTTTCACATGGCAATTGTTGCATATCAAATTTTCCATGCACACTTGCAGAACCATGTCGTAAGAACTGATGATAATCTTTTGAACAAACTAATACTAGATCATCATCATTTAATTTACTTATTGCAATATGATTAGATGATTTGATATAAGTCAATGTTGCCACTTGTTTACCATCAACTCGAAGGAGATAATTAAATTTCTTCAATAATGTTTCAGGAGTCATGTTTGTCTTTCTTGGATTAATCACAATCTTCTTCACCAATATAAGATCTACATAATAGGCTTCCTCTCGATATATTAACTGTTTATGACCACTTGGGTGGTAATTAACGTTATAATTATCATAGCTTGTTAAGGCGCTAGCGAGGTAACCTAAATCATTTCTTAAACTTGGACTTAAACCAACAATCCAATCTTTCTCAACTACATGATGTACATAATTATGATCATCATTGTGCGGAGTGAATTGGACAATATGTTTACACGCTTTATTCAGGAAATCATAAACGAATTTCTGACGTGATAGAAGATCTTTCTTCGGCAATTGTGGAATGTATACTCGGCAGCCCATTTCACATTGGTAAGCAGCTGTGCGTCTCATATTAATAGTCATCACCTCATGATCAAAAGTATAGACACAGTTACTGTGAACAAGTTGTGTGACTCCTACTTCCCACTCTCCATTCATCTGTTGTATATTATCAATGGGAGTAGAAAAGATAGCGGCTCGATTACTAGCAAATCTATTTGTTGCTACATTGCTAAGCAAAATATGGTAGAATGACATTTTCATATTCTGCTGATCTATATATTACCAATTTGCATAACATCATGATGACTTGGATTTGGATTCTCAACAATACATCAAAGTTGATCGCAATGGAAACGTTCATTTCAAAAATTCTCATGCAAATACATCGAGAGGAATTACATTAACATGGCGCCAATTTTTAAATCTTAATGACATCATGAGGGATTTGGAATATTTTGAAACGCTAGAATTCATATCTTTGGGTAATCAAGTTTGGCTTCAACATCACAGAAATGAAATTCAAATCTGTCATTTTGATTCCTCAATCTATTTTTCATTTCGCAAATACAATTGGGAAAAACATAAAAGATGGATACATCGCTCCATTATGTTATTTATTCGTCGAGAGTTCATCGCTTTGCTATGCAAATCTTAATCAGACACCACCTTCAACGCAATGTTGCGCTCCATCATGAAGAGTTGGAAATTAGATTCTCTACAACATGTTGAGATTGATTATGATCAAAACGTCTATTTCAACGACTATGCTGGAAATATGAGAAGAGAATTTGCTTTATCATAACGACATTTTCAATGCCCAAATCATATCATGAAGGACTTGAAATACTTCTATATGAAAAGACATTCACGCATAGGAAATCGCATATGATTGCGACTAAAAAAGCAACAAATACAAATCTATCATTCCCAACTTTCTATCTGCTTCACATTTCATCAAGGTAGTTAAGAAAAGTATAAAAAGAAGATACATCGCTCTATTTACTCATTTCTTCATCATGAGACGTCATCGTTACACCATCGTCAACATTCTCCGCCGCATCAGACTCTATATCAAAGTCGTCTCGCAACATTACATCAACAAATTCCAAACAGCAAGTATTATCCGGGTCGACCGCAAATGTTAGTGGTGAAGATGAGCAATTGACGGAATCTTCAACTCTTTCCAAATGGGACGGTACAAATTCTCGGCGCCCTTTCTCATTCATCGGCGCAGTCAATGCGCTTAGAGCTACAGAGACTACTACGTCGGATATGGAAGAGGGAGAAGTGTGTGATGTCGAATCTGACTGTGGACAATATGGTGATCTCTACTCAATTGAGTGACAGTGTATCATTTTTGAAGATTCGTGCCAGCAGTTACAATTTGTGTTATGAACCCGAACTTTTTCCTGCAGCTCTCATTAGTTGTTGGTTACCTGTGCATTTGGCAATCTTTCATAATAGTAAAGTGATCATTACTGGACTAAAATCTCATGTACAAGCAAATGTGATCCTAGACTATCTCATTGAGTATGTACGTACCCAGCGGATTGTGAAATAAAAACAATTTTTATTCCAATATGATGATGTTTTTTTCAAATCATGATAGAACTTACAAATCATTTTTTCATTAGAAGATGGATTACATGAAAACTTTTAAATAACAGATTTAGATCGACGTACATGCAAACGTTTTAAAATGAAGTACAATACGAAAGCACCACAAGTTGATGAAAGAGGATGTTGTAGTATGCGCTCATTTCGTTGATATTGACGCGTATGTTTTCTCAACCAGTGCTGTGTTGGTATATTTGGAGGTTGAGCAAGAGAGTCAAATAGTTCACCACGTCTGTCTTTTCCAATAAAGATCGCTTTCCAATGTTCACCTTCTAAATTCTTTGACTGAGTGTTCATACAATAAAGATGGGATGTTGTTTTACTGTAGTTGGTAGGTATCTAGCGAATAGACATTATCAAAAGCTTTCAACGTAGCTTCATCTGCATTACGCTGTACTTTAGCTTTAATATCGTCAGCATTCAACCAACTCATTAACGATTATAGTAAAGAATCACGTCACGATACTTAGTTATTTCAATATTTGAATCAAAAACTGCATAAATCAATACATTGATAGTCGCACCTAGCGTTGTTTCAAACTCCAGATCCAAGCGAATATTATGAGGAACGTTAGCTTGACGATAAGGTGCACTAATATCACTGTCGGCAGTCAAATCAAATGCATAAATAGTATAGCCATTCTTAAACTCTTTCATTGTAAGCCCGTTGGTGTCGTCTGTGTTGTAAAAGCCAGACATTCATGTAGTCAACATAGCTGCGCAAAAATTGATAAGAAGAGAAGTCTGGTCTATAGGGCGGTCCAGGATGACTGACACCATTTAAGCGTAAAGCAATTTCGCTCAAACTGTTGTGTTTGAAGTTGAAAGGATTCTTCTTTATATTACCATTAAATGCATCATTTTCAACCATTGCTACCAGTAGGAGTTTTGGTGCTTCTGATGGAAGTAAACCATCTTTCATAAAACTCTTTTGATCTTTAGGAATAGTAAATGTGAGAAGCTTTGTATGTTGAATGGGATAAATAGCATTGCTACGGTTAAGACCCTCAGCATGTCCTCTAATTACACTTGGATTAGCTACCACTCGACGAATGTATAGCGTAAGATCTTCCACATGGATTTTAAAATTGACAACTTTAGCATATGCATTCAACGAAAATTCAGGCTTTTTCAATATAAGTTTGACTCGCATGCTGGTATTACAGAGTAAAAACTTTGACTGTCTGAAGAAGTCACGATTTAGTGGACCATATAGCTGACATACTTTACTATCTTTAATCATAGCAGATCGCTTTTCAAACCAGTGTTTGTCTCACTATCAAATTGTGCTGCTTCATCTCCATACCATCCCATTGCTTCCATATGACTCTTTTGTGCTGACGTATGAAACTGTAATAGGGCATTGAAATATGCTTTATAGGGATAATCGCTTTGTCCACCTTCTACCTGTTGCTCTCCAATAGTTAGAGAAACATGACAAAATAGTGTTGCCAGCGGTAAATTGTTCAGACCAACTTTATGTGTATCATCGATGTTAGTACCATCTGCTTGCTGAATTCTGAACCGCACATCAACCATCGCATAACTTAAATCAATGTAGTCATCACTAGCACCAGGAATGACAAATTCAATTGGACCAGTATTCTCAGCAGTTCGAGGATGATAATCTACAATACTTGAACTAAGAATATCTGTCTGTATCGCTTGTTGATCAAACAAACAAAAACCGGAAGTTTTACACTCCATGATTAAAAGTTATGACAGCGTCGTCGTTTAGCACGCGATGAAGGATTAGAGCGCGCACGGCGTTTGCGTGAATGCCTCTTCTTAGATTTGCGTAAAGTTCGCCTCTTACCAGCTCCGCGCTGTTTTCTTTTTCTTCGAACATTCATTCGTTTAGGTGCTTTCTTTTGTCGATTATGAGTCAAGGATTCCCGTAATGTTCTTGAACCGAATTCCTTCCCACAATTTAGTAAAGTACTCTTTATATTTTTTCCACTGGCAATATCATTGACAACATCACCAGCAAAGCCAACAGCATTACTTAAAACAGATCGTTTTAAAGTTTTTCCGACAGTAGATAAGAGAGGAGATACAACAGATTTCAGCGCACCAAATATACTACCTCCACGTTGACGGCGAGCACCACTGTAAATTGTACCCGCGTCACTTACAAAGGAGGGCCGTGAATAAAACGATGCAGTCGGATTCATTACTTAAATCTTGAACTCGCAAGTTATAGTTTTAACATAAATCACTTGCGATCTCTTTGATGAAAAATGTCTGCACGACGCATCCAAGAATTCATACTTGAAGGATAGCCGAGCCATTTAACAATGCACCATTCTTCACCTTGACGTTTTTTGCAACGGATGATTTTCTCTACTAAATATGTTTCACTTTCAATGGCTACCTCAATCTCATCACGGTAAAAGCTGCCATCTATTTCTTCACTATCGTAATCTTTTAACTTGTAAGTTGTGGGAGAATCTTTTTTTATTGATGTTTGAAGCTGTAAAATTTTCTTCTGTCCAATTCGGGAGATAACCTTTGGCAAAAACACTTCACTTTTGATGTGCGAACTTTATCACCTATTTTTACATCACTTTTTGCATTATTACGCTTACGTTGGAATGTTTTACGCACTTCATCTACATTGTCAGCATTCACATCTGCTGGTCTGAATCCAATAGAGCGATGTACAGAGTGATTGTAGGCATGTACCGTATCTTGTTGAATCTTTGTCCAATTTTGTGTTAAGTTGGCAGTAAAATGTCGCCACAAGCGATTTTTCAATGTGCGGTTAAAACGCTCAACTAATGCAGCCTTATAGGCACTCTTTACACTAAACAACTCAATGTCATATCTCTCAAACAATCTTTCCACATGCTGATTTTCAAACTCTTTTCCTTGATCACTCTGAATTCTCTTTGGAATGCGACCCTCTCGGAAAATTGTTTGGAATGCTTTTGCTACTCCTTTCCCTTCTTTAGTTTTTAATGGTAGAGCCCACGCATATCACGAGAAAATATCAATTACTGTCAAAATAAAATTATTTCCCGAGTTATGTTTTGAAATAGAGGCAACGTCACACAAATCTGCCTGCCACTGTTCATCAATGTCATGAGTAATATAATGACTGGTGAGGTACTTCTTTTTCGCTTGTTTGTGGAGTGTATAGGTAGCCTGACCCTTTAACCATTGTTTAGCTTGTGATTGTGGAAGACCACTCGCTTTTGACAATTTCTTGATAGATGCAAATCCTGCTGGATGTTTTACATCATAGTATATTGACTTTAAAAGTTCATGTGATGACGACTGACTCTTCCTCCTTCTTCTCACGTTTTTGCTTTCTTGTCTTTTTACACTTACAACAGCCACAAGATTTAGCAGATTTACGTTCATGTTCACATTGCTTAGGAGTCTCACTGTAAGACCTGGCACAGCAAGTACATGTTACATCAACATGCACCTCCGGCGGTTCATTACATGGCATGCAACACATCTGCTTCATATTAATAGTCTGAGAACATATATTTCTTTGGTGGAGATCTTCTACGTCTATCTCTTTCTCTTGTTTGCCTAGAGGGTGTAGATCTACGTCGTTCTCTTCCTTTTGTTTTCTTAGTAAGTATGGAAGGAGATGTATAAGGTGAACTCTTAAACCAATTTCTTGGCATTCTAACACACCTACTTTTAGGAACAGAATTAAAATTTGAAGTAGTACCAACTTCTGAAGTAGAATCAAGTTCTTTCAATGTTTCATTATTCAATGCAAATTTTGGAACATTATGCTTTTTCAATAGTTAAAGAAAATATGGCCAACCATGTGGGACATAACCTTGTCGACGTTTTCTACGCGTTGCATGCTGAATCAAGTCTTCATAACGCGAAGCGCTAATAATTTTATCATCATCTGTAATGATTTCACCTCTATCATTCACATTGAGATATGGTTCAATGCTGTTGAAAAGAGCTACTGCATGTGCACTAGAGGTGCACACGAGATGCTAAAGGTGTAGCAGTCGAAGCAGAGTCACGCATCTTATTCTTCAAACTTTTCAATTCTTCAACAGTTTCTGATTGTAATGAAACTGCGCGATGTGGATCTTTAATATGTGCCTTTTCCTGATAATCCAGCTCTTTCTTATAAATTTGATTTGCTAGAGGTTGCGTCACTTGCTGCATGGCAGTCAATTGTACATATTCATCGTGAGGAATAACAATCATGCGAGAATGAGAACTCAGTTTGCAGATAATCATAGGCTTTTTCAAAATATCACTTCGAAATCTAAATTCTTCCGGACACTCTTGTGTAAAATCAATAAATAAGTAACCGTGTGGTTTTTCAGTTGCTGCTTGAAAATTTCAATTAAGGCTTCTGAACCTCTTGGCGAAACTTGTCGCGATAAAATTTCAAAATGACTTCTATCTGGTGGATTCTTGAAGATAGCGTAATAGTGTGTATTCAGGTTTCGTGTGCGGGCTTCTTTCCCATCAGGAAACAAATTTTGCGTGATATAGATTATAAAGCACCTTTTGTGATGTGCTACGCGAGTGAACATATCTGTAACGTCTTTAGAATTCTTGCTTTCCTTTAATAGATCATCCAATCCAACGACATCGTTGGACTCTATCTTATCAGCTCGAATAATTCCTTCATTCCGAATAAAGTTACGACGTTGCAATTCCTGAAAGAGTAACGGTCGATATATACCATAACACCAAATAACTCGATTGATAGGTTGCCTAAACAATTCTTTTCTTTTGTCTAGCAAATTCAGAGTGAAAACAGTTTTACCTGCATGGGATGTACCTGATACAGTCAGAACTTTATCACATTGAAGTCTGAAATCCATTTTAATACTTTGAGATTCAACATTTGCATAATTAACGCCTAGAGCCAAAGATAATACCCAATACGTTGCCCACTACAGGAGCTAACATCGGAAGTAGTGCTGAAAGGAAACCACCCCTTTGTGTTAGAGTTTTCCTCTTTCTTTGAAGGGTGATTTTAGGATTAGGGATGAATCGTAATTTTGTAGTATATCGCTTAAGTAACTTTCGTTGTTGTGGTGATAATTTCTTTGTCCTCAAACCTCTCACATGAGAAACAATTTCTTGAATAAATTTATCATTAGCATGTCGTATAGCATTATATCGATGATTTCCTTTCATTCGTTGAAGAGCTCGAATGGCTGCAGAAAATTTTGAAGACTTTCGACTGTTACGTCTCGCCATTTTTCTCTTTACCATTGTCGCAACTTGAGTTTTCCATATTTGCGTAGGTACTAACTTTTATGGCAGAAGTGACACTGAAAATGAGCTATATCACAGTGGCTACATTGACAGAGTTGGATGCAGCAGCGTATGAAACAGCGCTGGCAGAAAGTATGCTTACATCTCTTAAAGATGCGTTTTTTACTTCCATCCTTTCGTTTACATACATCACACATATTTTCACTCTTACTAACAACTTCTAAAGCAAGTCTTTTTGACGACATGAACTTGCTAGCCTTTTCTAAATAATAGACGCATGTACAGAAGGAATATACTTCGAGAGTAAGTAGACATAACTCGAAAACCAATTGTGCTACGATCAAGTACCATTGCATTTTCAATTTTTCTTTATAGAAAGTTGAATGTGAATATGTGAAATTGCTTCAATCACTAGACTGCTACCATGATGGTTAAATGCATCAAGACGTTGAGCAATTTTTCCCCTATGTCTTTCAAAAAATTCTTCAGGATTATATACAACTTCCATTGAATAGGAAGCAAAGTGGAAGAAACGATCTTCTATCTACCTCTTCTTTCCCAAAATGACTGAAATGAATTTTCGCAACTAATCGCGCCATTACAATTTTATCAGAAAACGTATCCATTAACTTCAAAAATAGTGTGCTAGCATCATCGACCACTGCTTCGATGTCGGTCTCATCTTTATGAAAATTTATCACATAATCTTGAACAGCTCCTTTTAAACTTTGCCTATCAAAACGCAATGTTCCACAATCATTTGAGAAAGACAATGTTATCCTGCATCTATCCCTCCAATTGCATGAAAAACAGCAAGTCTTTACATAAAGCTTTAATTGAATGACTTCTTCAAGCATGCATTACAAATTTTGGGTTTGAAACAAATAAAATAGATACAGTTGGTAACTATCATACAGAGAGCAATGAAAACCAAACCTTACTTTGGCAGTGTTGAGGTAAGGAGGAAAAGAACATTGATTATGAATGTAACTACTACAACGAACATTTGAAATGGGAACACTCAGTTCCTTGAAACGTTTCGTAACTTCATGATAGTGTTCATTAACTCTACTATCCCAAGGTGGAAGTAGAATATCATTAATGACTAGATTAGGAAAAAGCTTTCTCTCCTTGGAGGGATCATTACAAAAGATACGTACAACATTGAAGGCTGCTAGCCATCTTTTAAAGTCAATAAGAAGAGCACTTTCACTAGGAAGACCAAAGTCTTGTAAATATTGTTGATTAAGACCATGAATATGTTTTCTCGCCCATCCATCAGCTTTGGGATCACACTTGGCATGATGATGATGAACACTAACAATCTGATATGAGCAATTGTCCATGGCAATAGCACTGAGCTCCTGTACAGGTTCACCCTCACAATCCATAAAAATAATGGTGGATGACTAAAAATAAAATTACATAGTTTTACTCATCTGATGAAAAATCCTATAACATATTGCAATATGAAGAAGTGCAACGATGCTGTTCACGACAAAATACACAAATAACATGATGACAGCGAAGAAGTATAACGTATCTAATAAGACCACGTCTACGACACTCAAAGCACATAAGCGAATTGTCATAAGGTAGAGATAGGAAAGGATTAGCGATTCTCCTTCTTTGATTTGCGTTTTCCGGCAACATTCTTCTCTGACTTGTGCTTTCTACCGCTCTCGTTGAGGATTTGATCAATAATCTTATTAACATCTGGCTGCTTCGGTATATATAGGATGGATTCAGTATGCATTGCTATAGAGGCCAATTTATTATCCTTATGATAACCATAATATAGTCCGCTTATTGTGAAACGAATATTCCAAATGCCTTCTGCGAGCTCTTCACACCTGATGGGTGTTATTTGTTCTCCATGCTTTCGATAGTAAGAACACCAATGCGATAGTGGTAGAGAAAGTCGTTCACCTTCCCATATCTTTTTATATGGTGTATCCTTGTCATCTCTCGCTCTCCACACTTCGTCAAGGGGAGTAGGGATATCCATATTTAGTGTCACAAATTCTTCAATAATGTCAAGCTGGCGACGTATGTATGGAGCTACAGGAATGATGACATAGTCTCCATACTGATTCCTCTTCACACTCACGTCTGTGGAAGGGATCATTCCCGTTTCCAGTGCTATAGCATGATCGAAATAGCGTATGCCCTGTCTAAATTTACGCTGCAGGGGTGTAGGATTATGTACCTGTGTTGTTTCTTCCACCGGTGTCAACTGTAGATGGTCTGATTGTAGCGAACCTTGCACCGTCTGGACATCAGCATCTAGTCTGGTAAGTGATGTAGAAGCCTGAAAGCGGAAAGATGCGATTAGGTAAACACTCAAGAAAGGAGGTGGAGGAAAGTTTTCCGACTTACCATTCTAGTTGAAAAGTAGGATAGATGAGCTGAGAGAACGTGCGTCCGTCACTTATACGATTCAAAAATAGAATGATTGTCACTCTAAAGTCTCATTATTTATAGAGAAATCCATGATTCTCATTGAACAATAACATCAAGCTGATTCCAAATCTGGCCTCCGTTTACCAATCCGAGCCTTCGTTCGCCCGCTGGAGCTATTTTTTGGAAAATTCTAACTCTGTCGTTTTTCGCCAATTTCCCAAATCTTAAATGGCGCCTCACATCTAAACGAAGACAGATATGAACAAGCCGTTTGTTTCAGTGAATTTGTCTCACTCTTAGCTTTCAAACGAGGTATTGCTCGACTTTCTACAATCTCTAGAACAAAAGTTGGAAGAACGCTGCCGAGGAGGGGGGGACGTCCTAAAAAATTTTTCTCTCCGATGGAGCTGGAAATCACCCGACGGATGCAAAATTTGACGCTGAATCCGAATCTGACCTCCACTTTCCCATCCGATGTTTCGTTTTGGCTCTACAGCCCATTGTGATGAGGCTACCTCGTAGCACGCGATGGACTGTGGACTCACTGAGACGAGGACAGTAATGGATGTATGACTGTTCCAGGACAACCAAAAAAAAAATGAAAAAAATAAGGTACCCAAAAATGCAAAAAAATTAATATATGACCGATTCAGGACAACTAAAAAAAATAAAATAAGATACCTCCAGAATGAGTATAGGAAATATTTCATATACTGAAAAAGAGTTTTATAGAAACAAAAAATAAAATGATAGAGTAAAAAGAAACAGTTTTAAGCTCGTTGGGAATTTTTCATACACTGAGAATGAGTATAGGAAACATTTCACACACTGAAAAAGAGTTTTATAAATAAAATAATTTTAAGGATAAAATCAGAAAAACAGTTTTAAGCTCGTTGGCATTTTTTCATATACTGAAAAGAGGTCTATTCTAAAAAGGTCTAAAAATTTCACGTAGTCGAAAAATATCACGTGGTTGAAAATTTAAGTTGTCTCAAAATATCACGTAGTCTCAATATACCAGAAGATTGTATTCAAAATATTTATTAAAAAAATGGATGAAACTAAGGTGGAAGAAATCTCGACGGGGATGAAAGTGGAAGGAACCTCGACGGGGACGACGACGACGAAAATGGAAGAAACCTCAAGAATATATCCTTCGTTATCACAATTAAAAGTAACTGAATGAACATTGAAAAAATGAATAAAGAAAAACACAAGGATAGAGTTAGGTATATGAAAGAAAAGGAATCTCAATTATTATTAAGATTAGAGCACTATAAAAAATTAAGAAGACGCCATTATTACTTAGACATTCTTCATTATTGTACTCTCAACATTATCTGAAGTACTAATTGTGCGAACTAGAAGATCATTGTAACTCATAAACTCAAAATTATTCAATGAACACGTACGTATTCAATGAATGAAGAGAGAGAGAGAGATTTATTGTTCTAGCAACGGAAAACATCTAACAGCTTTCCCCTAAAATTATGGCCGAATCTCTTGTCATTTCAATTTACGCATCGGTAAAATTTTGACAGTTCAATTTACGCGTCGGTAAAATTTTGACAGTTCAATTTACCCTTACGTAAATTATTTTCAGAATCAGTTTTCAAAGTCAGTTTTGCAAATAGATTTATAAAACTCACATGCATTCACAAAATTCATTTAACGTTTCCTCTCTCCGCTGTATTGATTAAAAGTACCTCCTATTGTGAATTCATGTATTCAGCACACATGAGGTTGCGGTGACAATAAAAGCAATTCTTCTTGTGAATTTAGAACGCAAAAGGATAACGCCGATATGCAAGATAATTGTTATAGCAATTTTAAACAATCACTTTAACGATGAAGCACATTAAAGAATGAAGTTCATGAAGAAAATGGAAATCTGTTAGACAATGTAGATTAGAATAATTATAATATAATCATTTCAAATCGAATAAGTAGTAAGGTAATTCATCATTATGAGACAGTTTTAACTCAACCCCCCCTTTCTGACTTCTCTTCTTCGAGAGGGGACCCTATCAGAAATTTTTTTATTACAAAATGACAAGTCTGACTGAGTTCTTAAAAATCTATGGCAAACAAACAACGACAAATTTCGATTTAAATAAGATCGCAAATCAATTGGGGATAAAGAATTTTCACATATTGATGAGGGATGAATTACGTTTGCTAAAAAATAAGCCAACTGTAAATTTCGTAACAAATCTTCACACGTCAGATCAAAAAGGAGTACATTGGTCTGCGGGTATGTCTAATAAAAATGGTGACAATTACTTTTTCGATTCATGCGGACTTCCCCCTACAAATGAAGTAAAAGAAATACTTGGAAATGGAATTTATAATACATTTCAAATTCAAAAACCAGAAACTACTTATTGCGGTCAGTTATGTCTTTACGTTTTATACAAATTACAGGAAGGAGTACCATTTCTTGATATAATGTTAGAATTGAATAAGGGAATTTCATTCCCGAAAAACGCTAGTTCCAAAAATTAAAAATCAGTTATATGTAATTCGATTTTATAAAGTCTGCCAGTGATTTCCTCATTATCTAAATCTTTGATTTCATTATTAATCGGATAAGTTTGGTTTATTTTACAAACTTAAGACATTTCTTTAGACCAATATCCAACAAAACCTTTTTCAAATTTATTCTTATACTTAAATATCCTTACTCTATCTCCAATCTTAAATTTCGGCTTACGTTTCTGTAAATTCGGATTACTCTCCTTCGAATAATTATTTTTGAATATTTTCTTTCGTATTAAATCAGGATCGTCAGAAGCATTCTTTGGAGTTTCTTCAATACTTGAATGAATCTTATTGTTATAATCCTCAACAATTCCTGGTAATATTTTTAACCATTTCTGATTACCTTGTTCTGTAAATTTCTTGAAAATTTAATTTTCTAAGTTCTATTAAACCTCTCTATTACTGCAGCTTTGCCAGCATTTTCTGTGGAATAAACTGAGCATTGGCGATGACTTTCGTCTGTTTCAAATAATGGCTGAACTGTATAAAACTGTTATACAGTTCTGTTATAAAACTCAGATCCTTTGTCAACAAACAATTTTTTTGGCTTTCTATTACTTTCTTTAAAGATTTCTTCAAACGCATATTTAACTGACAGACCACTTTTGTTTTTTAAAGGCTTTGCCCAAGCGTATCGTGTATATAAATCTATAACGGTCAATGCGCATTTGTAGTCTCTTTCATTCGGCATATGAATAAGATCAGCACAACAAATATCATCTTTATTAAATACTTCTACTTTCAATAGATATTTTGGTTTTCTATATTCTTTGTGAATTTCGGACGCGTAGGTTTCAGAATTATGAGTTTTGTCTAAACCCTTACCGAACAATATTTTAGCTTGTAAAGCTTTCTTAACGAACATTCATTCAAATTTTTCTCTAAATGTAGGATTTTGAATATTATCTAATTCTTCTATCATTTTCCTATCAGCATCATGACGAGATCTTAGGTCATGATTTCGATAAGCTAAATCGTGTCTATAAGCTGCTGCATCAACTCTGTTTATTGGTTCTTCACCTGGTTTTGGATTATTATTCTCATCTAATCTTATATCTAATCGAGTTCCTGGACCGGTATATGAATGACCAGGAAGATGTTTTTCTTTTGAATATTTACTCCAAATAAATCCAGGAAATTTTTCTAATGTTTTTTGTATGTCACCTCCGGAATGCAACGAAGTTGAATCACCACCGGAATAAACTTTTAACAGATAATTCAATAAATCTAAATTAGAAATTTTTAATTTAATCAAATTTTCGGAATTTGTAGAACTTATAGAATTTTTAGAACTTGCAGAATTTGTAGAATTTGTAGAATTTGTGGAATTCATTTTTAAAGGTAAAATAAAATAAATGTTTTACCTAATCATACTAGGACTTAGATATATTCCAGAACCATCTTTAGTTTATTTTATTTCTATTAAATCATCAACATTATGTTGAATGTTTTTAAGAACTCGTTTTCCTTCATCAACTAAACTTAATTTACTAATAATATTATCTACTATTCCTTCACCCCTCGCAACTTTTTCTAACTCTCTATTGTGTCGTTTTTGTTCTTCTAATGCTGCCTTCTCTGATTTATTTTTATTTACTGCTTGGACAATACCAGCTGTCCCGCCTGCAACACTTCCTGCTGCTGCTATGTCACCTATTATTAGAGGAATTAATCGGTGAATTCCACCATTCTTTTCATCCTGTAATTTAATATTCTCTATCATTGGTTTACGTATGTAATATTTCTTTTTGCTAATCGTGATAGTTTTAGGTATATTTTTGTCAACAATGTTACGTAATTTTAATTCAATAGTTTTATTATTATTATTACTTTTCGCTTGCGACATTTTTAATAAAAATATTTAGGTTAGGAAAAATTTTAATCTATTCTAGTTATGAAAAAATTTTAAGTTAAGAACAAATTTTAAGTTACCAAAAGTTTTGATTAACCTATAGAGCTTTGTTCAGAGGCTTTAGCAGATCGGACCAAAGGTCCTAAGGTTACTAACCTATCCTAGCCATCTTTCCATTAAGAATTTCAATAGAATATTTTACATCTTCTAGCAATATACCATAAGCCATCAATGAAGTTGTGGAATCTTTCTTTTCAATATTAATTGTTACATCACAACCAGTCTTGATAATATCTTCAGATTGAGCACTTAAATCGAAACAGAAAACAGGATATAAATGTCTCCAATCTCTAGGAGTTAATTGTGGTTCAACTCCAAGTTCTATACAAAGATTTCTATAAGCAGCATATCCTTCCATAAATTGATTATTGGTATCATCGAATCTTAATGGATCAATTGGATATCGGGTTTGATTGTAAACTTGTAAACTTCGAATTGTATTAATATGAAAAAGATTGTTGTTCTTATCAAAACTTGGAGAATCATTTTTTTTGAAAAGTTATTAATAAATATCTTGGTGTATTCGCAGTTCCAGTAAAATGCCAGTTAAATCTTTGTTCAGAAAAAGTTTAGAGAACTAGCAGTACGCTTTAGAAAATTTGTTGGAATTGGTTAGTTGGTGTTTAAACTGTTTGCAATAGCAAATTCAACCTCTAAACTAGGAGTAATATGTTTTATCCACCATTCGTCTATCAATTTTTAAATATGCTTTTTTCCAGTCTTACCATAAAAGATTAATTCATTATTTGCTGTGCGATGAATTATTAATTTAAATTTTAATTGATATGATATTTTATCATAATCTAAATATCCGAATAATGGAGACAATGACCAATTAACTGTCTGTTTACTTTTCTTGTTAAATTCACGTCTTTCTTTATATGCACTATTGGTTGTTATATTTAAATGATTTGCAATATTTTCTACATCTTTCGAAATTCCTGCTACATCTGTTCCAGCGTGAGTTAAATCATCTATAATTATACCAACATTAGTATCAGGAAACCAACCTTCGATTTCATGCTTTTTATTATTTTCACCAATTGTTACAAATCTAAGCATTGTATCAATTACACCTGGAGAATCACTTATTGTTTCTATATTTTGAGTTGCAACATCTAAACGCATTTGTGTAAATAATCTTGGAAAAAAATTATTCTCTAATGCAATATTATCGCTATCTGGTAATGGCGTTGTAAAATTGGCATCACTATATAAAGAATATTCACAGTGTAAAAAAGAATCAGGTAAATATAAATAACTTTGCTGATTATCAACATCAAAAATTAAATCTCCTCCAGTATTTACTCTACTGGAAGATCCGGGATTCATAGCAATTCTTATGTAGTCATTCTTTTTTTGATTGTAACTGACGAACGGAGGATCGTCTAATCTAAATTTATTTTCGACAAGAGAAGACATTTTTAAAAAAATAATTTGACTTTTTGTTTTTTCTCACACACAAAAAAAATTTCTCACATACAGAAAAAGTATTTTCTTACGTTTCCTTTTCGAATGTATTTTAGAATTTTGTTAAACCATTACCTCTTATTTCTTCAATTGATTTCTTCTCGTGTTTGCTATCAGCAGCTATGTTAGCAATTTTGTTTTTTGTTTCCTCTGAAAGTTTTTTTAATTTTTTTAGTTCTTCAGAATCATTCTTAAGTTTGCGAATAGTTTCTAGTTGTTTTAATTCGTTTTGAGACTTAACAGCATTTGATATTGCACTAGCTGTACTACCTATAGCAGCTGCTCCTTTTGCAGGAGATGTAATCAAATCGTTATTATTTTTAATAACATTAACGATACTTCCTATATTATCACTGATTCCAGAAAATATTCCAGCTCCTTCTTTTTGAATAGTTTCTACATTGTTATAATGGTAAACAGATTTCATAGATGGTTCATGTGCTATTTTTTGATTTGAAGCAAAATGTTTAAGATTGTGTTTATAAATTATAGGCAATTTTAGGATTAAATTTGACTTTTAGGAAAAATATTTACGTTAAGATTTACGTGTGTGAGTGGACAACAACTTCGTGATAACTTTATTAATTTTCTGTTGCACTTTATCTATTGCGTCAAGCAGCGTGTGATGTACTTTAATTTCTTTTCTAATAACTTGCATTTTCTGCTGATTCATCTTCAACGCCATTTTAAGAGCATTCTCAATTGAACTTTAAGAACATCTAACTGATTTTTAACAGCATCTAACTGTTCTTTTTTTCCTTTATAATTTTTCTTTAATTCATTTTCTAAATTGATTTTAAGAGTTTTCATTTTATCAACTTTTTGATTAAGTGAGTTTACTTCATTTATTATTCTATTCATCTTTTTCATTTGTTGAGTAATTTTAGAACTTAATTCATCAACACTTTTTTGGAATGTAGCTTGTAACTTATTCAAATTTAAAATTTTTTTAGAAAGTTTTTCTAATTCACTTTCTAATTGTTCTTTCAATAGTTGTATCTGATGTTTATTTTTAATGACTGTAGATTTCAACTTTATAGAAAGTAATATTAAAATTTTTGATTGTTCAGAATTTTTGTTAAAAAGTTTTGCTACATCTGCTTCTAGTTCTCTATCCTTTTTATCAAGTTTTAATAGTTTTTCGTTTAATGATTTGTCATTAAGTTTAAGCAACTTTAATTCATTCATCAGTGGAACCAAAACATCGTTTATATATTTTTCTTTTAAGTCATTGATTTGTGTATCAACATATTGTTTATTTGTTTACTCTGTATTTTGTTGCGGAAGAATAGAAAGATGCAATGGACCAGATAAAACGTCTCCAGTTTTCATGATATAATTTTCTATCTCTATTTCTGATTCACGATTATTCGGGATATATGCACCTCCACCAACATTTGGTAACATCATTTTTTTGACAATAAAAAAGTAATTTTTTCTCACATAAAAATAAAAATTGCTTTCTAATGAAAATAAAAAATAAATTTTCCTCACATAAAAATACAAAATGGAAATGACTCAAATTTGTCAACTTTGTAATATGCGTTTTACAAATCAAGCGTTCTTATATTCACATATGAAATATACACCATGTGGTCAACTTATAGAACAATCTCAACAAAATATGCAACCTATGCAACAGTTACTACCTATGACATATAGGCAATACATTCGTCAATCACAACGATTAAAAAATTTGTTTATACCTCAACAGTGTCAAAATATGTAACCCATTCAAAATATATAACCTGTTCAAGAAATTCAACCTATGTCAAATATTCAACAATTACAACATTTGTTTATGCCTCAACAAGGACAAAATCTTTATACAGCTAGAAAAAATAACGTAGGTCCAAATAATAATCATTTAGTTCCAAATAATCATCTAGTACAGAATAATCATGTAGGTCCAAATAATAATCATGTAGTTCCAAATAATAATTATTTAGTTCCAAATAATCATGCAGTACAGAATAATCATGTAGTGCAGAATAATCATGTAGTTCCAAATAATCATCTAGTACAGAATAATCATGTAGTTCCAAATAATCATCTAGTACAGAATAATCATGTAGTTCCAAAATCATCTAGATCAAAATCAGGAAGAAGTTCACATGCCACAAAAAAATAAAATTCTTCAAGCTAGGCAATCTATGGATGAACGACAATCTATGGATGCTATATATATATGCAAGTATAAGATTTGAATATATTAATAGATACTTAACGTGAAATATATAATAACTCTCAAGACTTTGATATTAGAATGTTTATATCTAAAATTAAAACACAAATTTTTTCTTTAAAGAACAAATAATGGAAAATACCAAGTTTTATTATGTCTTATGTAAAAGACAGTTACAAACAAAAAGAAGTTATCAATCTCATTTAAAAAGTAAAATGCATTTACAAAATGTAGATCGAGCTGATGAAGGAAATATATCAAAATTAAATAATTAAAAAAGCTATCTAGAAACATTACCTACTGATATAAAAGTTAAAAAAATATTTGATGATTATTCACATTCGGAATATAAAAAAGTTTTTAATAGTAAAGATTTTTTTGGGGAAATCGAAGGTTCTAGTACTTCGCCCGAAACAGATATAAGATATTTGTTTAATGAAACTGACGAAACTGACAAAACTGACGAAGCTGTAACAGATATAAAATATTTATTTGATAAATCTGTTGAACATAATGAAACGGATGAAACTTTTTATGATGTATTAACAGACTTCTATAATATATTTAAGAAATCTTTCAAATGTTATATGAATGTAGGAGTACTTTATACAAAAAATGGACCTGATGGAATTCCTGAAGAAATAATACAAGGACATTGTACAAATTCACAAGAAATTCATAATGTAAATGATATACAACCCATATTTGAATTGATGATAAATAAATTAGAAAATTGTATAATTGAAGCCCAGTTACGTGAATCTGGTTGGAGATTTGTTAAAATACTATCTAAGAAAATAGTAATTGACAAATTTAAAAATAATACTGGAGGTAGTTACATACCCCTTCCTTTCAGTTCTCTACAAATAATCAACATACAGAATGAAGATGAATATTGTTTTCTGTGGAGTGTTATAGCACATTAACATCCTGCAAAATATCGTAAAGAAAGACTAAGTCATTATAATAAAGAAGAATATATAAATGAATTTGATATCTCTGATGGCTTAGATGAATTTCCATATGATTATAATAGGTTAATAAAGTTTCATAAAAAGAATAAAAATTTAATAGAAGTAAATGTTTTTGAATTAAATGTGAAGTATGTTTCTATTGGTGATGTTACTTCCTTATATCCCGGAGATATTGAAGTTAATAACATTGTTTATAACAACTTTAAAGAATTTTATTTGAATAACAAAAATTTATGCCAAACAGAAATAGTATACAATGAAAGAGGAAATTACATGCATCATAATATTATTTACAAAGGAAATGTAATATGTACTGAAAAATATGAAATTATAAAAACATTATCACCAATAATGATTAATCATAATAATTATAAAGGACGTGGATTTCCCTATGAGTATGAAACAGAATATTCATCTCTATCATCAGAATATAGACGTAAGTTAGAGATGCTACCGCAACTATATAAAAAACAATATCAACAAGAATATCAACAAGAGTTACAAATGTTACATGATCAATATCTACAAGAATGTCAACAAGAAGAAACTATATTATTTCACAAATATATTGAAGGCGAAAGGAATCTTGAAGATGAAGAATATTTAAAATTGTTATACATAGTATACCAACAATGTAATTCTCAATTCAATGAACTAGAATGCCATCGAAAAAATCTGCAACAATATAAAAAATACTGTCACCAAAAAATCTAAAAGAATATAATATGAGTAAAAATATATTAAGTAAGGAATATCGTGAACAACATGAAGAACAATGTCGAAAACATAATGAAGAACAATTTCAAAAAAATATCAAGAACAATATCAAGAACAGTTAGAAATATTACAACAGGAATATCAACAAAAGTTAAAAATGTTAAAGCAGCAGTTAATGCAACCAGCACTAGCGAATATACTATATTATCAAGGCCATTACATATTGTGTAAAGATATTTCTATATTTACAAAAACTTCAGATAATGCTAATTTTCCCTGTCTCCAATGTATGACGAGCTTTAGAACTAAAGAAGAAATGAATAGACATTTGGAGAATTGTCAACAAAATGATGCAGCTAAAAATACTTTTACTAAAGAAAATCATCTAATATATAATAAATGGTATTACAAAAATAGAGTACCCTTTATCATATATTGTGATTTTGAAGCATATAATGTTAACATGACACAAAGTTCTGGTAAGCATTTGCTTGAACAAAAACCATTATGTTGGGGAATGTACATTCATTCAAATTATCCTGAATTATTTAAATCAGAATATTATCAATACTATGGTGAAGATAGTTCAGAAATGTTTACAAAGAAAATAGAAGAATTACAAAAATATTTTTCACAATTGTTTAAAAAAAATTAACGTCTGAACAATTATTACAATTTGTTAATGAAAAAAATTGTTATTACTGTGGAAAATAATTGGGTAATGATAGAGTAAAAGATCATGATCATCTAAATGGATTATATAGAGGTGCAGCACATAATTCTTGTAATCTTAATGCTAATAAATTTAGATATAACTTTGTACCTTTATATTTCTAAAATGGTTCTAAATATGATTTCCATTTAATAATAAAAGATCTATACTCATCTGAAAAATTACAACAACTAAGAACAAACGTACTTATGTAAAACAGAAGAAGAATATTTTTCAATGCAATTTGGTTGTATTAGAATATTAGATGCATCTAGATTTTTTGATCCTTATTCATTAGAGGTCATGGGAAAAACTTTGAAACCTGAACAATGTAAAATAATAAATAAATATAATTTAAAACCTTTAAAAGGTATTTTTCCCTATGAATATTTAACTGGAGATATAAATAGAATAAATGAAATTATGCAAGAACATCAACTTTCTTCACGTGATAAATTTAAATCAACATTAAAACAATCACAACTATCTGAAGAAGACTATATAGAAACTGAAAAGAATTGGAGAGAGTTAAATTGTAGAACAATGTATGATTATACAATGAAATATCTTCAGGTCGATGTGTTAATCCCTGCTGATCTTTTTGAAAACTTTCGTAACATGTGTGTAGAATATTACGAAATAGATCCATGTTATTGTTATTCTACATCAGGATTAACATGGTTAGCAGGGTTGAAACATACAAATGTTAAACTTAAATATTATAAAGAAAGTTCTTATGATAAATTATTATTTTCTGAATCTGGTATTAGAGGTGGAGTTTCATCTGTTTTAGGTAATCGATATGTTAAGTGTTATAATAAAAAAGTAAATCCTGATGATCATGGTTATTTAAAAATTTTAAATCCAGAAGAAAGCGATCAGTTTATAAAATTGTTTAATCAAAATATAGAAGGACTTATATCAAATGAAGAGTGTCAAGCAGCAGTTGATGAATTCATGAGAGAAAACTATTTGTTATATTATGATTTTAATAGCTTATATTCTTCTTGCATGATACAAGAATTACCAACAGGTGAAATGGAATGGAGTACCATTCTTGAATACGAACCTACATTAGATGGTGAAAATAATTATGGGTATATATATGAAGTTGATTTAGCATACCCTGATTACATAAAAGGCGCAACAAAATATTACCCATTCTGTCCTGAAAATAAAATACCTAATATCGAAGATTTTACATATTATCAAAAGTCTATAAATGCCTAAAAAATACAGGCCAACAAAAAAACTTATGTTAACACAAAGTAATAAAGGAAAGTATGTTGTTGAAGGAAGAATGTTAGATTGGAATTTAGAGCATGGAATGATTCTTGTTGAAATTCACCGGAAACTAGTGTATAGAAAATCTAGGTGGTTAAAAGATTATATAGAGTTCAATATTGAAAAACGTAAAATAGCTGAAAGAAATAAAGATGATTTTGTAAATGTGTTCTTCAAATTAATGAATAATGTAGTAATATTTTTTGGTAAGTAATAATATTTATGGTGAGACTTTAGAAAATGTGCGTAATAGACAAAATATTGAAATAGTTTATGATATTGGTTTCAAAATTTAATAAGGAAACCTATATATAAAAGAACGGCTAGATTCACTGATGAACTATGTGCAGTGAATCTAAGACGAAACATTATAAAACATGATAAGTTTAAATTTATAGGATTCACTATATTAGAATTAGCTAAACTATTTATGTATAGATTTATATATGATTATTTAGCACTTGCTTATGGCGAAAACTATAAATTACACTTTACAGATACAGATTCCGTTTTCTTAGAATTAGCAATACCGTATAATTCTTCACTTGATGAAGAAATTAATAAAATAAAAGATATCATTTATCCTTCTGATTTATGTAAAGCAAAAGATGAACTAGAAGGAAATAAAGAGTACATAACAGAAGCTACATTTTTAAAATCTAGATGTTATTGTTATAACACAAATTCTAACACAGATTCTGACACAAATTCAAAAACATATAAAACATTAAAAGGAATTTCAAAGGCATCAGTGGCTAACCAAATAATATTTCAAGATTATAAGAATCCATTATTTAATAATGAAATAAAAACAGCATGTAATTATAGACTTAATTCAAAGAAACATAAAATGTATTTAAAAGAGGATCATAAATTAGCATTAGATCCATTTGATGATAAAAGAAAAATTTTACCTGATGGAATAACTACTTTACCTTTTAAATTTTCTATTTTCAAATTTCTAAAGATTAAGAAAAAAATAAATTATTCGATCACTCCGCGAAAATATTTTCTATCGACTTTCAGTCGGGGCGAAGCCTAGTCAGAGAACAATTGTTCGATAACTCTATCATGAATTTTTTTATCAATATTAATTGTAATGAAGCCATAATCTTTTGCCCAAGCATTGTTACACGATTGTTTAAATTCATCTTTATTTCTTACGCATAAATCTCTTAACAAATCACTTAAGTTTCTTGCATTTATTTCAAATAGTATAATTATATTTGCATTCTTTCTAATAACACTTACATCTAATGAATACATACTTTGTGTTAAATAAAAAACAGTACAGTTATTATGTCTACCTCTTGTGAAATAATTTCTCTGAACTGACTGATTTCTATCATTAACACAATCATCAAAAATTACACAATGTTTCATTGTTTTATCTAGTTTACTGGGATCTTGCATATTACCACTATCATCTATTAATTGTATTTTTATATGCTTATTTTTATTGGATTCTACTAACTGATTATTTTTTGCTGCTTCTTCACACCACGAACTTATTTCTTCTTCATCTTCAGATTTTTCATATTCTTTGAATAATGAAGCAATTGCTGTTTTTTTAAGATTATTTTCAAATCCATATTTTAAAAATTGATAGACGGGTTGTTCTGCTGTTGTTGTATAAATTATAAGATTGTTATAATCCAAAAAATTTGGAGTCGTTAAAATTTTAAATAATAAATATGTTTTTCCACATCCTGATCTACCACCAATAACTGTCAAAACTTTATTAGATAAATTTTGATGATGATTAAATTTAAGCTTTTTTTATTTAATGGGGGAAATTCACTCATTTTTAATAAGAAATTTTTATTTTTTAAGAAGAAGAAAATTAAACTTCTCTAACCAAAAGATCTATCATAATCTCTTCACCTCCAAAATTTATTTCTTGTCCTTTCTCATCAGTGATTCTAATGTTAATGTTGTTATTAGTTTTTCTTGTAATAGGGAAATATATTAATGTTTGTGGAAATACATTTAGGGTGGAATGCACATCTCACAATTAAGAGCTAATGAACTGTTAAATCTAAAGTTAAATTAAGTTCTTATGCACATGTCAAAATTAGATTTTTGACAACAGATTAGTTAATCAACGATTATCGAATTCTTTTGCTTCTTAACTAATGATCTGATTGGCTCTTCCTAACTGCAGTTTCCATTGTATGCGCATCAACGCTGTCTGTTAGCTAACATTCGATTTGACGTAGTGATCTCTTGTTAAAGTTAATCGTTGACTTTCGTGAATTAACTGCGGATATTCGGAACTCGTGGAAGATATATATGACCAGTATTACCTCGACTACGATATGGCCCGGTTCAATCCAATGGAATTGGACGACCATGATTTTGAATTTCGCTACAGATTTACGAAAGACAATGTTCGTAATCTACACTCTGTACTCGGTGATTTTAGCGAGCCATATGATCGAAACATTGACATCGATAGTCTGTGAAATTTGTGTGCTGCTCTACGGTTCTATGCAACAGTAAACCTTCAAACTACAAACGGCGATTTAATCGGTGCTCATCAATCAACAATATCACGAATCGTTTCAAACGTCTCAACAGTGATAGCACAACAACATAAAAAAATTATTGGCTTTTCTGAGAATTTAAGTTCCATCAAGAGTGAATTCACGAAGCGATCTCGCATACCGTCGATCATCGGTGTTATCGATGATACCCATATACCGATCATCTCTCCATGTGGTAACAACGCAGAACTTTTTAGGGGCCGTAAAAAATATGTTACTTTGAATACCCAATGTGTATGTGATGCACACGGTTACTTTACTGATGTAGTTTGCCGCTGGCGCGGAGCAACACATGATGCAACTATTTTTGAAAATAGTAGACTGTGCCATAGACTAGAAACTAATGAATTAAATGGGATTTTACTTGGAGATTCTGCTTACCCATGTTGTAAGTATCTACTGACTCCTGTATTGAATCCTACCAGCAATGCCGAAAAACGGTATAATGCTGATTATGTTCGAACAAGAAACGTTATCGAAAGAACGTTTGGCCAATGGAAGCAGCGTTTTCGATGTTTAAAGAAATTACGTTTAAAGCCTTCTGTTTCGCAGAAAGTAGTTGTTGCAACAGCATGTCTTCATAATTATGCTAAAATGTTGAAAATCCCTTTAGAAAAGGGCAATGATAATGAATGTTTCAAATGATAATAGCAACAGTGAACACAACGTGGATCTTGACGATAACAGCTGTTCAGGGAGTATTTTCAGAAGGGAGATTGTCCAACAATACTTTCGTCATTGAACATTTGAACTACTTGTGGTAGAAATATTCTATGTCATTCACTTGAGGTATGTTAAATTGTAAGATCGCATATTTAATTGATGTGGTGATTTCATCGAATATATTTTGCACTTATGTAATTAATGGATGTTTTGATAATATCGCCTTCAATACTTTCCTGTTATATTACCCAAAAAATATCTGATTAATAATAACTTACTTTGCTGTTGGAGGGATCCAGAGGATATCAAAAATTAATTGCAATTAAATTGGGCCGAGCAATCAATTTTGATGGCATCCGAAAGCAATCGATTTACTGCAGCTATTTGGTAACACCAATCAATTAATTGCAATTATTTGTCATTAAAACCTAAATATGCTAGGTTCTTTGTTGGTGTTCCATTAACTCACTCAACACCATCAGCGAGGCAGCAACGCTTCAATACCATGGACATGTGTACGTCTGTACTTGTTCATCACTTTGTCTCCGTCTTTATCAACACAGCTTTGAAGGCTTCAGTGGTCCACCGTATTTATTGTGCATAATTGAATAATCATTTTTACTCAATTTAAATTATTCCATAATGATTAACATATTTTTCTGTCTATCCAAATATCGGCCCAGCCCAGCCATGTCTAACAATAGCCGGCCTAAGCTTAGCCATGTCCAACTCGGGTGTGGCTGAGGCCTAATGGAGTCCCTCCAATAGGAAAATGGTATCAGACCCTTACTATTCAGAGAACAATACGGTGCTTAGACCCCGCTAGGAAACTCTCAAATAAATTAAAATTTTTTTGCAGATTAATTATAAAGCTCTCAAATCAATTAAGAATGTTTTTTGCTAATTAATTAGAAAACTCTCTAATCAATTAAAAATTAATGGGTTCTTTACTGAAATTAAAACTCAGCCATCCTTATGTTTATCGTCTTATGTTTGTCTAAGAGCTTGCAAAATTATTAAAAACAAACCTCCTTGGCAACCTCCTTTTTCGCCAACCCTTTTGAATTGCTCCGAAATGTTTTTGGTTGATCCGCACTTTTCCTTGGTAGCGGCTTTTGGCTGGAAAACTCCTGCGCAATTTTCCTCCAAGCTTCATTTTTTTATGTGTGGCCACCGCATCCGTGCGCTTGTTCTCTATGATATCTTTGTATTTAGTTAATATGTCGCATAGGATCAACTTATCATTCGTGGTGAAATTTTCTTGGCGACAGCGTTTCATTCTGTACAATGTCAAGCTAATCAATTGGAGACAGATCAACCGTTGCCCGTTTTCAAACCCAATTCTAAGACATAATGACTCATGACTCATGAGACACGATTTCTTTGATAGGGGGAAAGACTCGCTATCCTGATTGGCTGTCTCACTTTCTTTCATCAGCGCGTGCTTAACAAGTCGTTAGTTGATTCGAGACATGTGCATATGGCAAACATTTGTTCAGTAGTTAAATCTAATCTTCGATTAACTAACATTGATCAATTTACTAATCGCTGATTAGCCTACTTAACACGAAGATGTGCATTCCAACCTTAATCCAATAATTAATTCCACCCTTAATCCACCCTTAATACTAATGGGTACAGTACAAGCTGGAAAACTGAATATTAAATTTGACAATTTACCATTTATATATCCTCCTTCAATAATGTCACAATGTACAACAATTGAATTTATTTCAGTTATTTTTGGAATGTTCTCACCTAAATGATAACCTTGACTATATAGATTTGTTTATTAAATCCTAATAGTTTTGATAATGATCTATCATGATTAAAATCAACTTGATGATTTTCGTCTAAAGTAAGAGAAAATTTATTAACTGCCGATTCAACTGCAAAACGTAGTTGTTTCTTATCTTTAAATGGTATACCTAAATGTCTCTTAATTTCATTTGATATTGATTAAACTTCGTAAGAACCAGGAAGAAAAGTTAGTATTTTCCATGTTTTACCTTTATCAGTAGAATATCTAAATTGATCAATCACATCTTTGATAACGTTTTGAATAGTGCTAAATGTGGAGAAACTAGTCAATGCAATTTGATAATTTTTATTTTGTTCCAAATGTAGAATGGGTTCTAAATTACAAGTGTGTGATGAAGAGGTTGTTATAAATTTTTAACGTCGTACTAAATTTTGATGAACCCAAAATCTCTGTTAGATTTTCTAAATGATTATTAATTTTGTCTAAATCTGCTGAACACATTTTTTAGTTAAAATTTAAATAAATATTTTTTTATAAAAAATTAAAAACAACAACATATTTCAGCTATACTTTTATGGTCCTCTTCATTTAGAATCTTCATTTCTAACAGTCTTTTCAATACAGCATGAATTTCATTGAAACTAGAATTATGTCCTTCTTTTATTGCAGATATTAAAATATTTAATCTATTTAGTAATTCTTGTGGATCATCTGGTAAGAATACAGTTGTTTCTGTTTTAAAACCTTTTCCTACTTTTACTCCCGTTGATAATAAATTTTGTAATTGTTTATAACGTCTAAGAGATTTTGCTGCACCAACTCTATCTAACATAGCTTTATATTTTATGAGATATTCTACAGCATAATTTTTTAAGTCTGCTCCTCTTAAAAGATCAACAAAATTTCTATCTAAACTAAAAGGAGATTTATCTGGTGAAAAAATTAAACATCGAAAAGGTTGTGGAAATATTTCTTTTTGTCCGAGATAAAATCTAGGTATTGCTTTTCCATCTATAAATGAAATAGAATGCTCAAATTGCATAGATTTTGGTAATTTCTTATTAATGTTTGATTCTAATAATCCAAAGTCATCTAATATAGTTTTGTGAGCTGGATCTGTTATATTAATTTGTTTATCATTATTTGTAAGTTCTTTTTCAAGAGTTTTAAATGGTTCCATAGTTTTTTCAAAATCAGTTTTTACTTGCTCGGTTTGCTGCATTTTTTCAAACATATCAGATTGAATACCAGCTTTTATCATTCTATGCTGAGTATGATTTTCTTTCATAATATTTTTTTGTTTTATTAACTCATCTAATTGTTGGATTCTTTTTTGATTATCAGCTTTAATTTTATCCATTTTTAAAATATAATATTTGAATTTTGTGGCAATATTGGAATACAACAGAAACATTTTACTGAACAAATTATTTTTCTATTGCTTTGTTGTTTGACATCTTTTCCTTTTAAGTTTTGTTTAA
Organism: Prostheceraeus crozeri; assembly: GCA_907163375.1. NCBI lineage: Eukaryota > Metazoa > Platyhelminthes > Polycladida > Euryleptidae > Prostheceraeus > Prostheceraeus crozeri. The sequence continues at coordinate 65,971 of CAJQUW010002500.1, read as the reverse complement.
TAAAGTTGTTAGTTCTTCTAAAAGAATTTTATCATTTTCTTCATTAGAAATCTTACCATCACTAAAAGTTTTACCATCACTAGAATTTTTATCATTAACTTTTTCGGACTTTAAATGAAATGATATTTTATTAGCTTCATCAGCTATTTGATCAAATTTTTCAATCTCATCCAGCGTAATAACATTATCATCACAGACTCTTTGAAAGTAGTAATGTAATTTGTCATAGACTTCTTTAATATGTAAATGCTTAGTTTTTAATGATTTTCGTTTCTTAGTAATTAAAGATTTATCTAACATTGTTACAAGTGAAGTTGTAAAAACACCCGTACCTGTTAAAGCAGTAGCAACTACTGGAATTACTAAAACACCTGAAGATATAACAATTGTTAAAGTACCTAAACTTATTGTTAAAAATATTCCAATACCTTGTGTTACATTGTTAACTTTAGACCATCTCTTTCTTAATTTATCATAACGCTCTAATCTTAATAACAATTGAGATTCCTTATCTTTCATATGCCTAACTCTATCTTTGTGTTTTTCGATGTTCATTTCATTTGTTTTTAATAGAGATAACGAAGGATATATTTTCGTCGTCGTCCCCGTCGAGGTTCCTTCCATTTTCATCCCCGTCGAGGTTTCTTCCACTTTTGTTTCATCCATTTTTTTAATAAATATTTTGAATACAATCTTCTGGTATATTGAGACTACGTGATATTTGGAGACAACTTAAATTTTCGTCTGCCTAAATTTTCGGCCACGTGATATTTTTTGGACTACCTAAATTTTCGACCACGTGATATTTTGAGACAACTTACATTTTCGGCCACGTGATATTTTTTCGACTACGTGAAATTTTTAGACCTTTTTAGAATAAACCTCTTTTCAGTATATGAAAAAATCCCAACGAGCTTAAAGCTGTTTTTCTGATTTTATCCTTAAAATTCTTTTTATTTATAAAACTCTTTTCAGTGTGTGAAATATTTCCTATACTCATTCTCAGTGTATGCAAAATCCCAACGAGCTTAAAACTGTTTCTTTTTACTCTATCATTTTATTTTTTATTTCTATAAAACTCTTTGTCAGTAAATGAAATATTTCCTATACTCATTCTGGAGGTATCTTATTTTATTTTTTTTAGTTGTCCTGAATCGGTCATATATTCATTTTTTTGCATTTTTGGGGTATCTTATTTTTTTTCATTTTTTTTTGGTTGTCCTGGAACAGTCATATATCCATTACTGAGGACTGTCTGGTAATTGGAGTCGAAGCTCTTCGCTGAGTTGTCGCAGCGTGTAATTAGGGTGTTGTTCGACAGTTCCAACAAGGCAATCAATCATCTCTTGAGTTGCAAGCTGACGTCGTCTACCCCTTCTTTTCCGCACCATTACCTCACCATCTTCCAGATAGCGACGTATGAATGACCAGGCTGTCCCTCGCGGAATGTTAAACGCCGCAGCTACCTCTACATAGTCAGAGTTTGGATTCTCATAGGCATCCACAATTCTCTTTTTATCCAGCAACGGTATCATTCTTCTTCGTCTCATTTTTCCAACTGTGCGCGCTCACAGCGCCGGCTGTCCTTAAATACTGCATCATGTCGTAACGTTTTGACATTGCCGATCAACCACTCACCTTATTGCCATTCAGTTTTGCAAGCGCCAGTAAAGCAATGGGCCTACGTCGTAATAAAGTACAAACGGACGGAATTTTTGTTTGTGCCGTTAGTCTCTATTGTTATGCCGTTAATCATTGCATATTGACGATATTCTATGCAAAATGACGTAATCAATTGAGGAAACGCCGTTATTTCCTGCAAAAACCAGTAGTCATAAATGATAAAGTTAGAGCTGAACTTTCTCATAAAGAATCTCAAAGTAAGCCGATGGATTCAACGGTATTACTTCTTGCGTCACGAATCTCTTACGAAGACGCTATTTTTGAGGAGATTGACAGTACTCTCGTGCAATCAGTCGCAACAAACGTCCATGGATCAGGTGGTCCTACGAAGATAGATGCTGATTGTTGACGGTTGATGCTGTGTTCCAAGATGTTCGGAGAAACAAGACAAAAGTTATGCCAATCAGTTGCAGATGTAGCGAAGCGCTTGTGCAATGAAGACATCAATGATGGATTTTTGATCGAATACAAAGCTTGCAGATTACTCGCGTTGGACAAGAATCCCGGAATAAGGCCGATAGGCTTTGGAGAGGTCCTCAGGCGCATTATTGCAAAGATGATTGTTCGGACACTAAAATCTAATATTCAAAATGCATGAGGACCATTGCAAACTTGTATTGGATTGCACTCGGGGATTGAAGCTGCCGTTCATGTTGCAAAAAACTGTTTGAGAATGAGAATTCTGAGGCTGTGTTGATGGTTGATGCTTCAAATGCATTCAATTCATTAAACAGAAAGGTAGCACTGCATAATATTCATCAATCGTGTCCATCATTTTTTAAGTATCTCAACAACTGCTACCGAGATCCGGCCAGACTATACATAAATGACCCAAAGAGTAACATTAATTTTATATATTCAGAAGAAGGTTGTATCCAAGGTGTTCCTTGCGCAATGCAGTCTTATGCATTAGGAATTTCTCCATTTATAGAGGAGTTATCAAAAACTGTCGAAACTGAAAAAGCAAAACAAATATGGCATGCAAAAAATTACGATAGTTGCAACATCGAACAATTAGAGGAAATAAAGAAATGGTGGAATTGTCTTTGTGTCGAAGGTCCCTCATTTGGATATTACCCTAATGAAGCAGAAACAGTTCTTATCGTTAAAGACAAATACATGGAGATGTGGAGGGGAGACCTAGCGTGGAAAAGTTGTGCAGGGGAACGACTAGTCACATCACAACCTACAACAAAACCTCTAACTACCTCACAACTTCGCGTCTGCCTTGATCATTTGCTTTTCAGAACATTGCTTCAGAAATAGAGAGGATAACTTTTCCCTATGTAAAACCAGTGAAAAAACTGGTGTTTTTGAGTTTTTTTTCGATTTTTTTTTTTTTTTATTAAAAAACAACTACAAAATGGTAAATTTTGTTGAACTGGTTATATATAAAATATCTACAGATCTCATTTTCAAAAATGAGTTTGAAGTGTCAGTGACAGAAGGTACAAGTTTCACACAAAGACACTTTTTTTCGTTGTGTAACTGCAAATTTTAATTGAATTGTTTAATAATTTATATTAATACTTTAACGAAAAGTATCTGTTTGTACACTTTACTTCATCTCTCACTCTCATGACGATAACTCAATTGAAAGATCATGATCTGTATTGATTTTCTCAAAATAACCCAACAAAAAAAACCAATTTGTGCAACTTTTATGAAAAAAAAAAAAAAAAAAATTGGAGTCACAACCTTATGTCATCACAATTACCACTGGAAATATACATAGGATTGTGTTATATCTCTCTATTCTCTGAAAGCAAAATGATCTGCTCCCAGACGCGAAGTTTTGCAGTAGGCTAGAGGTGTACTATGCTATGTGAAAGTTTTATGTACTACCTCGTTCCCTGCACAACTTCACGCTAGCTCCCGGACTAAGAAGGCTAGAGGTGTTTTTAATAGCACAACCATGGGCATGACTTCATCGGGCGAGAAGTATCTTGGTACGGAAATTGGAAATGAGACTTTAACGGTCACTTTTGTGCAACAGAAAATTGCTAAATAGGTTAAAGATATAGACCATTTGAGCAAGATATCTGGAGACGATCCTCAAGTGGCCTCGTCTGGTTACACCAAAGGACTATATCATCGTTCGTCATACATTCAACGAACAATACCTGATATCGGAGGTTATTTTCAACCGCTTGAAGATGCTATTACAGATAAACTCATTCCAGCTGTTACGGGCCGCTCTGTTACTGATTTGGAACGAAGAATTTCGGCGCTGCCAACGAGTTATGGAGGTTTGGGAATAAGCAACCTAGTTATAGCATGTGACAGAGAATATGAAGCATCAAAAAATATAACAGCCAATCTGACTGATATCATATGTTCACAAGAATGATCAGGAAAGATATGACATAACAAAAGTGAAAGAAACTATCAAAATGTACAAAACCTCGAAAGAAATATTTTGGAAAAAATAATTGAGTAGCATTGTCTCCATATCAGATGACAAAATCAAACGGAACTTGGAATTCATCTCAGAGAAGGGTTCGAGCTCATGGCTAACGGTGCGTTGCCTCTAAAAGGAATGGGTTACTCGCAGAACAAAACAGAATTTAGAGATGCCATTGCTTTGCGATACAATTGGAACATTCAAAGAATCTCACCAAATTGTGCCTGTGGTCTTAGAAATGACAACAATCATCTGTTGAATTGTAAGAAGGGAGGTTTCGTCAATCTGAGACACAACATAGCAATGAGGTGGCAAAATTTTAGAAAGAAATTTGTAAAGATGTGAAGATTGAGCCAAGATTGATACCTATTGAGTCAGATGAGTTTATAGAAAAAGGGAATGAGAAAAGTCAAGCAAGATTGGATGTATCGGCCAGAGGTGTTTGGAGTGGCATGAAGAAATTCTTTTTGACATCAGAATAACGAATAAATTTTCAAAAGCTTATGAAACTCAAAGACAAAAACAAATATATGCACATGGCGAAGCTGAAAAGAAAATAAAACACGAACAGCGGAATACTTGAAAATAAAAAAAAAATTGAAAAAAACATGCGTGAAATAGAGAAGGGATATTTTGCCCCGCTAGTTTTCTGAACAACCCGTGGATCAGGACAACTGGCAAATAAATTCCATAATAGATTGGCGGAAATGATTGCAAGCAAGACGAAGGAACATATAAGATCGAAAATTTCATGCACGATCATCACAAGTATCGAGGTTCGAGGGTTCCGTGGAAACCAAAATGCAGACATTCCTATCTCAGACATCCCTTTTAATTTAATTCCACAAATTCGAGATTATGAACATTTTTGAGATCTTGTATCTTACGAATGACAAATTGTTCATGAGGGCAGCATGCGCAGTTCGTATCTACGAGTACAGGGTGTGGTGTGAGGAATTCTTGATCTTTCTTGCTCTGCGGTTTGCTTTCTTTCTACATGCATTGTGACGTGGGAATTTTTTGGCATCTGTGAATGATTGACATGCGGTTGTGGTGTTATTGAGGTGGTGATTTTCTATGTTTTGTATATATTGAGTGACTGATGATAGTAGTAAGTAAAACTCCACCACTGGAACGCGCAAGATGGCCGCCGTCGCTGACGTCCCCCCCCCTCCTGTCAGCCGAGTCGGTCGTGGTGAGCCGCCGTGTTGCTTCGAGTCTGACGTCCCCCCCCTCTGGCCGGCCGACGTAGCGCGAGGTGGTTTGTGATGCGCTCTCCAGGTTGGCGTGGTGTGCCGGCCAGGTTGGGAGGGTGGAATGCCGGCCAGGTTGGGAGGGTGGAATGTCGTAGCTCACCTGAAAAAATCCTGAGTGTCAGAGTGGCTTTTTATGGGTAAAATTTTGAAAATTTTCCAAAGTGTCGCATTTCGACCTGGGACCTTTACCAAAACATTTTTCATCAAATTTCGCTGACCCCCCCGACAGCGATCTTCTAACTTTGGTTCTAGTGGACGGATTTTGTCTTACAGCTACTCGTTTGAAAGAGAAGAAAAAACTGCTCGGTGACATTTTTTGTTGCGAGTCAATCGGACCAGCCGTTCAAAAGTTAGAGCTGTTACAAGATTTTAGGTCGGAGCTCACCTGAAAAAATCCTAAGTGTCAGAGTGGCTTTGTATGGACAAAATTTTGAAAATTTTCCAAAGTGTCGCAGTTCGACCTGGGACCCTGACCAAAGTTTGTTTCATCAAATTTCATCGACCTCCTCCCCCCCCCGGCACCAAACTTCCAATTTTGCTTCTAGCGATCGTAGAAAGTCGTGCAATAGCTCGTTTGAAAGCTAAGAGTGAGACAAATTCACTGAAAGAAACGGTTTGTTCATATCTGTCTTCGGTTAGATGTGAGACGCCATTTAAGATTTTGGGAGATTGGCGAAAAACGACAGAGTTAGAATTTCCCAAGAAACAGCTCCAGCGGGCGAATGAAGGCTCGGATTGGTAAACGGAGGCCAGATTTGGAATCAGCTTGATGTTATTGTCCAATGAGGATCGTCATCCAATGAGAATCAAGCATTTCTATATAAATAGCGAGCCTTCCACAGTGAGAATCATTCCATCATTGAATCACACGAGTGACGGACGCACATTTTCTCTCTCTCTCTCTCTATTCTATTATCCAACTAAAATGGTAAGTCGCTACTTTCCTCCCTCCCTTGAACGTAAACTTAATACAATCTTTTTCATTTTCAGGCATCTACTCCATCTGCTGCACTAGTAGGACAAAATGGCGGTCAAACGTTACAAGGTTCGCTACGATCAGATTATCTACAACTGAGGCCAGTGGAAGAAACAACCAAGGTACATAATCCTACACAGCTACAGCGTAAATTTAAACAAGTCTTGCGTTATGACGATCATAGCGTAGTACTCCAAACGGGAATGCTCCCTTCCACGGATGTCAAGATAATGCGCAATCAGTATGGGGACTACATACTGATCCCTGTGAGTCCGTACATTCGCCGCCAACTTGATATTATTGAGGAGTACAAGACATTTAATATGGACATTCCTACTCCTCTTGCTCAAGAGTGGAAGACGAGAGATGACAAGGATACTCCCTATAGAAAGATTTGGGATGGTAATCACATTTGCCTACCGGTATCACATTGGTGCACTTACTACAAGAAGGAGGGAGATCATTCAACACCCATCACATGCGACGAGCTCGGAGAAGGTACTTGGGATATCCTTTTCAAAGTGAATGGGCTATATTATGGTCGGCACAAGGATAATAAAATAGCCTCTCTCTCCATGCATATGGAATCCATCCTATATATTCCAAAACCACCCAACGTGGACGACATAATTGATCAAATCCTTAACAGCAGTGGTACGAAGCGCAAGTCGGAGAAGAATTCTGCATCAAAACGCAAATCAAAGAAGGAGAATTACTAGTCCTTTCCTAACTCTACCCTATGACAATTCGTTTATGTGCTTTGAGTGTCGTAGACGTGGTCTTATTAGATACATTTTACTTCTTTGTTGACATCATATCATTTGTGTATTTTGTCGTGAAAAGCATCGATGTAATTCTTCATTTTGTAATATGTTATAGAACGTTTCCTTAGATGTGTAAATTTCCGTTTTAGGCTTCTATCATCATTTTTATGGATTGTGAGGGTGAACCTGTACAGGAGCTCAGTGCTATTGCTATGAACAATTGGACATATCAGATTGTTAGTGTTCATCATCAACATGCCAACTGCGATCCCAATGTTGATCAATGGGCGAGAAAACACATTCATGGACTTAATCTGAAATATTTGCAAGACTATGGCTTTTCTTGTGAGAGTGCTCTTCTTATTGACTTTAAAAGATGGTTAGCTGCTTTCAATGTTATACGCATCTTTTGTAATAATCCTGGTAAGGAGAGGAAAGTATTTCCCAATCTAATCATTGATGATATTTTGCTCCCGCCTTGGGATAGTAGAGTGAATCAACACTACCATGAAGTCACGAAACGTTTTAAGGATTTGTCTGTTCCTATTTTGTCTGTTCGTTGTAGTAGCTACGTTCATAACCAATGCTTCTTTCCTCCTTACCACAACACTGCCAAAGTCCTGTATGGTTATCATTGCTCGCTGTATGATAGTTACCAGCTGTATCTATTTTAGCTCTTTCAAACCATTGATTTATAATGCATGCTTGTTACCGTTATTCAATAAATGTTACTATGAGAAGAGTTGTTTTCATGCAATGGATGGGTTAGATAAAGGGCGATCATGTCTTTCTAAAACGACTGCGGAACATTACATTTTCATAGGCAAAGTTTAAAAGGAGCTGTTCAAGATTATGTGATAAATTTTCATAAAGATGAGACCGAAATCGAAGCAGTGGTCGATGATGCTAGCACACTATTTTTGAAGTTAATGAATACATTCTCTGATAGCATTGTCATGGCGCGATTAGTTGCGAAAATTAAGTTTAGTCATTTTGGAAAAAAAGAGGTGGAAAGTCGCTCTTTCCATTTTGCTTCTTATTCAATGGAAGTGGTAGATCACCCCCAAGAATTTTTTAAAAGACATATGATAAAAATTGCTGAACTTCTTAACGCATTTAACCATCATGGTAGCAGTCTAGTGATTGAAGCGATTTCAGATATTCACATTCAACTTTCCATAAAGAAAAATTGAAAATGCAGTGGTACTTGATTGTAGCACAACTGGTTTTCGAGCTATGTCTGCTCACTCTCGAAGTATATTCCTTCTGTACATGCGTCTATTATTTAGAAAAGGCTAGCAAATTCATATCTTCAAAAAGACTTGCGATAGACATCAGTAACGGTGAAACTATGTGTTGTGATGTATGTAAGCGAAAGGATGGAAATGAAAAGCGCATCTTCAAGAGATGTAAGCATGCTTTTGTCAACGCCGTTTCATACGTAATTGCATTCAACTTTGCAAATGTAACCACTGTGATATTGCTCATTTCGAGTGTCACTTATGCCGCAATAGTTAGCACCTATGCAAATGTGGTAAAGATAGGTTTTAGCAAAGACTAACACGGAAAATGGCGAGACGTAAAAGTAAAAGTCAAAAGTCTTCAAAGTATTCTTCAGCCATTCAAGCTCTCCGATGAATGAAAGCAAATCAGCGATACAATGCTATACGACATGCTAACGATAAATTCATTTGTGAAATTATTTCTCATGTCAGAAAGTTGAGGACGAAGAAATTAGCACCAAAACAACGAAAGTTACTTAAGCGATATGCTACAAAATTGCGTTTCATCTCCAATTCTAAAGTCACCCTTCAAAGAAAGAGGAAAACTCTAACACAAAAGGGCGGTTTCCTTTCAACAATACTTCCGATGATAGCTCCTGCCGTGGGTAACCTATTGGGTAATATCTTTGGCTCTAAGCGTTAATTATGCAAATGTTCAATCTCAAAGAATTAAAATGGATTTCAGACTTCAATGCGATAAAGTTCTGACTGTATCAGGTCCATCTCATGCAGGTAAAACTGTTTTCACGCTGAATTTATTGGATAAAGAAGGGAGTTGTTTAAGGAACCTATCAATCGAGTGATTTGGTGTTATGGTATTTATCAACCGTCGCTGTTTCAGGAATTGCAAAGTTGCAACTTTATTCGACATGAAGGAATTATTGCAGTGGATAAACTTCAGTCTAATGATGTTGTTGTATTGGATGATTTATTAAAAGAAAGTAAGAATTCAAAAGATGTTACAGATATGTTCACTCGCGCAGCACATCATAAAAGGTGCTTTATCATCTATATCACACAAAATTTGTTTCCTGATGGAAAAGAAGCTCGTACACGAAACCTGAATACACACTATTATGCTATTTTCAAGAATCCGCGAGATAAAAGTCAATTTGAAATTTTAGCGCGACAAGTTGCACCCAGAGGATCAAAAGCCTTAATTGAAATTTTCAAGCAGCTACTGAAAAACCACACGGTTACTTATTCATTGACTTTGCGCAAGAGTGTCCGGAAGAATTTAGATTTCGAAGTGATATTTTGAAAGCTCCCATGATTATCTACAAACTATGAGTTCTTATTCTCGCATGATTGTTATTCCTCAGGATGAATATGTACAATTGACTGCCATGCAGCAAGTAAAGCAACCTCTTGCAAATCAAATGTATAGGAAAGAAATAGATTATCAGCAAAATGTTCACATCAAAGATCCACATCGTGCTGTATTATTACAATCGGAAACTGTTGAGCAATTGAAAAACTTGAAGAATAAGATGCGTGACTCTGTATCGACTGCTACACCTTTAGCATCTCGCGCACATGCCATATCTCTTTTCAATAGTATTGAACCTCATCTCAATGTAAATGATAGAGGAGAAATCATTACAGATGAAAACAAAGTGATTGATGCTTCACGTTATGAAGACTTGATTCAGCATGCGACACGTAGAAAGCGCCGTCAGGGCTATGTTCCACCTGGTTGGACATACTTTCTTAAACTATTGAAAAAGCATTATGTGCCAAAATTTGCTTTGAATAATGAGACATTGAAAGAACTTGATTCAACAGTGGCTACTGCTCCAATGCTTCAGACGATGAAAATGCCAACAAATTGGTTTAAGAGGTCACCTTCTACACCCCTCCCACACTCACTAAGCAAACAAGAGGAAGAACTCGACGTAGATCTACACCACCACTAAAACTAGTAAAAGGAAAACGTAAAACAGCTCCTCCCAAGAAATACATGTTCTCAGACTATTAATATGAAGCAGATGTGTTGCTTGCCATGCAATGAGCCGCCAGAGGTGAATGTCGTTGTCACTTGCACTTGCTGCGCCAGCTCTCACAATGAAACTCCTAAGCAATGTGAACACGATCGCAAAACCGCTAAAGCTAAATGCTGCAGTTGTTGTAAATGTAGAAAGGCAAGAAAGCAAAAAGATGAGAAGGAGGAAAAAGAGTCAGTCGTCATCGACTGAGCGTTTGAAGTCAATCTATTATGATGTAAAACATCCAGCAGGATTTGCATCGATCAAGAAATTGTCAAAAGCGAGTGGTCTTCCACAATCACAAGTAAAACGATGGTTAAAGGGTCAGGCTACCCATACACTCCACAAACAAGCGGAAAGGAAATACCGCACCCGCCATTATATTGTTCATGACATTGATGAACAGTGGCAAGCAGATTTGTGTGATGTCGGCTCCATTTCAAAACATAACTCGGGCAATAATTTTATTTTAACCATCATTGATATTTTCTCGCGTTATGCGTTGGCTCAACCTTTAAAAACTAAAGAAGGGAAAGGAGTAGCAAAAGCATTCCAAACAATTTTTCGAGAAGGTCGCATTCCAAAAAGAATTCAGAGTGATCAAGGAAAAGAGTTTGAAAATCAGCATGTGAGAAGATTATTTGAGAGGCATGACATTGAGTTGTTTAGTGTAAAGAGTGCTTATAAAGCTGCACTCGTTGAACGTTTTAATCGCACATTAAAAATCGCTTGTGGCGACGTTTCACTGCCAACTTGACACAAAATTGGACAAAGGTTCTACAAGATACACTCCATGCCTACAATCACTCTATCCATCGTTCTATTGGACTCAGACCAGTAGATGTAAATGTTGACAATGTAGATAAAGTGCGCGAATCATTCCAACGTAAACGCACTCATATGAAAAGTGATGTGAAAATTGGTGATAAAGTTCGTATCTCAAAAGTGAAAAGTGTTTTTGCTAAAGGGTACCTTCGGAATTGGACAGAGGAGGTATTTACAGTATCAAGGATTAATCAAAAAGACTCTCCCACCACCTACAAGTTGAAAGATTACGATAATGAAGAAATTGAGGGTAGCTTTTACCGCGATGAGATTGAGGTAGTCACTGAAAGTGAAACATATTTGGTAGAGAAAATCATTCGATGTAAAAAACGGCAAGGTGAAGAATGGTGCCTTGTTAAATGGACAGGTTATCCATCAAGTATGAACTCTTGGATGCGTCGTGCCGACATCTTTCATCTAAGTGATCGACAGTGATTCATGCAAAGTTGTAACTAACAATGTTTGGGGTTTGAGCTATGAATCCAACTGCCTCATTTTATTCACGACCCTCCTATGTAAGTGGTGGAGGACAAATTTACATCGGCGCTCGCCGCCAACGTGGAGGTAGCATACTTGGTGCACTGAAATCTGTTGTAGCACCTCTCATATCCAATGTCGGTAGATCTTTAAAACGAAATGTTTTAAGTAGTGCCGTTGGCTTTGCTGGTGATGTTGCTAGTGATCTTTACAGAGGTAGAAGTTTTAAGAGCAGTTTGTTGATTCGTGGGAAGGAACGTGGTTTAAAAACATTGAAGCAGACCTTTTACTGGTGTTACTCAAGGAAAGAAATCACCTAAACGAATGAATAAAGGAAGGAGGAAACATCGCGGAGCTGGTAAGGTGCGATCTTCAGTCAAAAGGCATTCACGCAAACGTCGCAGAGGCTCTAATCATTCATCAGGCGCTAAACGACGACGCTGCTATAACTTCTAATCATGGAGTGTAAAACTTCCGGTTTTTGTTTGTTTGATCAACAAGCCATACAGACAGATATTCTTAGTTCAAGTATTGTAGATTATCATCCTCGAACAGCTGAGAATGCTGGCCCCATTGAATTTGTTATTCCTGGTGGTAGTGATGACTACATAGATTTGAGTTATGCGATGGTTGATTTGAGGTTTAGAATTCAGCAAGCAGATGGAACTGCTATTGACGATACACATAAAGTTGGACTGAACAATTTACCATTGACTACATTACTTCGCGATGTTTCTCTAACGATTGTAGAGCAACAGGTAGAAGGTGGTCAAAGCGATTATCCCTATAAATCATATTTCAATCATGTATCACAGTTTCATCCAGCAGCACAAAAAAGTCATATGGAAGCCATGGGATGGTACAGAGATGAAGCAGGAAAATTTGATGTTGAAACAAACAGTGGCTTTGTAAAGCGATCTGCTATGATTAAAGATAGTAAAGTATGTCAGCTATATGGTCCGCTGAATTTAGACTTCTTTAGACAGTCAAAGTTTTTACTCTGTAATACCAGCATGCGACTCAAGCTGACATTGAATAAGCCTGAATTTGCGCTGAATGCATTTGCTAAAGTTGCCAATTTTAGAATTCATGTGGAAGATATTGCACTTTACATTCGTCGAGTAGTACCGAATCCAAGTGTCATTAGAGGGCATGCTGAAGGTCTTAACCGCCAAAATGCCATTTACCCCATTCAGCATACAAAGCTTCTCACCTTTACAATTCCGAAAGATCAAAAGAGTTTCATGAAAGATGACCTCTTTCCATCGGAAGCACCGAAGCTCCTCATGGTGGCAATGGTTGAAAATGACGCATTTAATGGTAATATAAAGAAGAATCCTTTCAATTTTAAACACAATCAGTTAAGTGAAATTGCTTTACGTGTAAATGGTGTGAGTCATCCTGGTCCACCCTACAAACCAGATTTTGCTGCGGATCAATTTATGCGCAGTTATGTTGATTTTATGGATGTCTTTGGCTTTTACAATACGGATGACACCAACGGACTCACTATGAAAGAGTTTAAGAGTGGATATACTATTTATGCATTTGATTTGACTGCTGACAGCGATATTAGTGCACCCTATCATCAAGCGAACGTGCCTCATAATATTCGTTTGGATTTGACGTTCAAAAGAACACTACCTGAGACGATCAATGTATTAATTTATGCAGTCTTCGATTCAAACATTGAAATTACAAAGTATCGTGACGTGATTCTTCAGTATAATCGTTAATGAGTTGGTTGACTGCTGACGATATTAAGACTAAAGTGCAGCGTAATGCAAACGAAGCGACGTTGAAAGCTTTCGATAATGTCTGTTCGCTCGATACCTTGCCACCTGCAGCAAATCACTATCCCATCTTTATTGTGCTAAACACTCATTCGCAGAATTTAGGCGGTGAGCATTGGAAAGCGATCTTTATTGGAGAAGACCGACGTGGTGAACTATTTGACTTTCTTGCTCAACCTCCAAATATACCAACACAGCAGTGGTTGAGAAAACATACGCGTCAATATCAGCGAAATGAACGCATACTACAACATCCACTTTCATCAACGTGTGGTGCTTTTGTACTGTACTTCATCTTAAAACGTTTACATGTACCTCGATTTGTATCTGTTATTCAAAACTTTTCATGTAATCCATCCTCTAATGAAAAATGATTTGTAAGTTCTATCATGATTTGAAATAAAAACATCATGTTGGAAAAATTGTTTTTTATTTTACAATCCGCTGGGTACGTACATACTCGATGAGATAGTCTAGGATCACATTTGCTTGTACATGAGATTTTAGTCCAGTAATGATCACTTTACTATTATGAAAGATTGCAACATGCACAGGTAACCAACAACTAATGAGAGCTGCAGGAAAAAGTTCGGGTTCATAACACAAATTGTAACTGCTGGCACGAATCTTCAAAAATGATAGACTGTCACTCAATTGAGTAGAGATCACCATATTGTCCACAGTCAGATTCGACATCACACACCTCTCCCTCTTCCATATCCGACGTAGTAGTCTCTGTAGCTCTAAGCGCATTGACTGCGCCGATGAATGAGAAAGGGCGCCGAGAATCTGTACAGTCCCATTTGGGAAGAGTTGAAGATTCCGTGAATTGCTCATCTTCATCACTAACATTTGAGGTCGGCCCGGGTAATAATTGCTGTTTGGAAGGTGTTGGTGTAATGTTGTGAGATCGATTTTGGTGTAGAGTCTGAAGCGACGGAGAATGTTGACGATGGTGTAGCGATGGCGCTTCATGATGAAAAAATGAGTAAATTGAGCGATGTACCTTCCTTTTATACTTTCCCAACTACCTTGATTAAATGTGAAGTTAGTATGAAGTTGGGAATGATAGAGTTGAATTCGCCGTTTGTTGACGCGCAACCAGATGCGATTTCCAATACGTGAATGTTTTTTCATATAGAAGTATTTCAAATCCTTCATGATATGATGTAGAGATTGAAAATGACGATAAGATAAAGCAAACTCTCTTCTCGCATTTCCAGTTGAATCTTTGAAATAGACGTTTCGATCATGATCCGTTTCAATACGTTGTAGGGAATTTAATTTCCAACTCATGGTGCATGGTAGTCATGTCTGATTAAGATTTGCATAGTAGGGCGATGAACTCACGACGAATAAATGTCATGATGGAGCGATGTATGTATCTTCTATACTTCTCCCAATTGTATTTGCGAAATGAGAAACAGTTTGCGGAATGAGAATGGTAGATTTGAATTTCATTTCTGTAATGTTGAAGCCAAACTTGATCACCCAAGGAGATGAATCTTAATGTTTCAAAATATTCCAAATCCCTCATGATATCATTGAGGTTGACAAATTGTTGCCATGTTAATGTAATACCTCTTGATGTATGACCATGAGAATTTTTGAAATGTACGTTTCCATCACGATCAACTCTGATATATTGTAGAGAGTCCAAAATCCAAGTCTTCATGATGTTATGCAAAGCCGCAGATCAGCAATATAAAAATGTCGTTTTATCATATTTTATTTAGCAATGCGGCCGCAAATATATTTGCTAGTAATCGAGCCGCACTCTTTTCGACTCCCATTGATCATACACAACAGCTAAATGGAAATTGGGAAGTGGGTGTCACTCAACTTGTTTATAGCAACTGTGTCTATACTTTTGATCATGAGGTGATGACTATTAATATGAGACGTACAGCTGCTTACCAATGTGAAAAGGGCTGCCGAGTATACATTCCACAGTGGCCAAAGAAAGATCTCTTATCATGTAAAAAGTTTATATATGATTTCCTGAATAAAGCGTGTAAACATATTGTCCAATTTACTCCGCACAATGATGATCATAATTATGTACATCATGTAGTTGAGAAAGATTGGATTGTTGGTTTAAGTCCAAGTTTAATAAATGATTTAGGTTACCTCGCTAGCGCCTTAACAAGCTATGATAATTTTAACGTTAATTACCACCCAAGTGGTTATAAACAGTTAATATATCGAGAGGAAGCTTATTTTGTAGATCTTATTCCAAGAAATGAGAAGACGTTGGTGAAGAAGATTGTGATTAATCCAAGAAAGACAAACATGACTCCTGAAATATTATAGAAGAAATTTAATTATCTCCTTCGAGTTGATGGTAAACAAGTGGCAACATTGACTTATATCAAATCATCTAATCATATTGCAATAAGTAAATTAAATGATGATGATCTAGTATTAGTTTGTTCAAAAGATTATCATCAGTTCTTACGACATCATTCTGCAGCTGTTCATGGAAAATTTGATATGCAACATTTGCCATGTGAAAGGTCAAATCAATTTGATACAGAATGGACCGTATCTTTATACAGAAAGCGTATAGAGCTTTTAGGTGGTATCTTACATGAAACAAGAGTGTTGATGCCTCGCATTATTACTTCAGTTAAATTGGTTGTAGATTATTTAAATGAAGTGATTAATGAGCAACATATTTCATTTTCTGAAAAAGAAGGTACTTTGTCTCTCACTATAAGTGGAAAAGGTAGTGAACTAATTATGGATAAAACTCTAATGGACATTTTGGGTTTTGATCAAAATATCTTTAAAAGTGGTACTGTAACCAAAGCTAGCGCAGACATGTCGCTATCGCGTCGTATTAACTATTTTCAGATATATTCCAATATTGGTGAAGATGTACGTGTGGGAGATGTTGAAGCTCCATTGCTAGCAATGATGCCATACCAGCCAAAAAGCTGCAGTATTTTATCTGAGCATACTTTCAAGAAAGTGCATTATACAAAGCTGAAATCAAACTACATCCCACAAATTGATATTGCAATTTATGACGATGCTGGTGCGTTGATTCCTTTTCATAAAGATGCTGTGACAAGTATCACACTCCATTTCCGAATGAAGAGTTAATTCAAAAGTATGCTAATATATTTTTCCAATGTGAATAATATGGAAAGTGAAAATAAGGACTCGTTTCTAATCTACTTACCCAGTAATGCTTCTATGAATAAATTTCCCAAAAATAAACCATCTGACTATCAAGTAGAATTAAATCGCCCACTACATTTAGAAGGTGAATGGGAGGTTGGCGTTTCTAGTATTTGCTATGATAGCAATATTCAGAATGTGAATGATTTGGAAGAAATGATATTGACTCCTCGCACCCATGATGGAATAACGATGAATAATGCATTCTAGTTCCCATACAATTTAACATCAGATGGAAAGTGGAACTATGAATAGATTCAGATAAAATCAGATTATTATGAACCATTTGGGAATGAGAAAATTGTTAAGGCGTTCAATAGTGTTAATACTTCCATCATGAAGAATAAAAATCAGAAAGCTTATGAGTTTACTATCTATCATTGGAGTGGGAGACAGGTCCTTCGCTTTCATTCTTTTACTAATGGTCTTACACTGAGGTTGGATAATGAATTCTATCCACATCTCGGTTTTGGTCATGGACTACATCTAACGTCAATTGCTACTGCAAATGTTAAAAAAGTTTATTCAAATCGAATCAACAAATTTCATTATAAATTTAAAATATTTGATGAAGATGTTGTAGAATGCGAAGAACGCATCATTTTGAAAAAGCGTGGTGTTCAACCTTTATCACTTATTGAGTTAGTAAAACGATGGAATGAGACTGTGGGTAAGAAGTATGGAGAGAAAATTATGGCGGATAAAATAAGTTGGTCATTCAGAAATATAATGACAAACTTACACTTTATTTCTCTCCAACCTTGCGTCATTTTGTAAGACATTATACACCTATTATTGGAAGCGGTGTGGTGTATGGTTCTCATGAATATCACACTAAAGCTGATTCAGTTAATGATGAATGGTGGGTGGACATCTATGGTGATCGCATCAAGAAAATTTACCAGTCTTATGAAGAATCTAAAGTTGCTATCAATATAATGCCGCGTCTATATCATACAGTTGAAAGCTTCATTCATGTAGTAAATCCTTATATACAACAGAAGTTGAAACATGTGATGAAAAGTAAATATGATGTAAAGACACACCACATTTCGTTTTCAATTGAAAATCAACGCGTTGTTCTGAAACTGGGTGATGACATTCAATGTCAATTGAGTAAAAATTTGAAAAAACTCTTTGGTTTTTCAATGCTACAAACTGTGTTTGCTGCTGCGCATACGATTGGTATAGAAACACCAATGACACTTGATAAACATTAACAACACCTTTACATTCAAAGTGATTTGATTCTACCTATTTCTGTTGGTGAGAAAAAAGAATACATTTTACGTGATTTCATTCATGATAAAGACGCTTCATATGGAATAGTCGAGAAGATGTTTGAATCTATTTTCTATCATCCCGTCGTCAAACAAACTATACCCTCTATTACTATCAAAATTACCAATGGTTTACAAGAGTGCATCCATGTGAAAGATACTAAATCCCTCGTAACTTTAGTGTTTCGGAAAACAAAGTGAAGTCATTGTGATATGCTTATAGAAATAAAAATATGTGTATGAAAAAGTCTTTTCACAGATATAGGGGGAATGGGCTGACTGTAGGCATATATTCACAAGGAAGAAACGATCTCATGCGATACATAAAACAACCATGTATATCTACAAAAAGCAACATCAAAATACTGAGTTAAAGTTGATTATGCTAAGACGTCTCCTGAATGTGGTAGCGTGAGTTTTATTCTTTTGGGTGGAGGTATGTTTGTGTCAGGATGTCCATGTGGTAGAGATATGTTATGTCCTATCCAACACCTCTTATCCTCCCATGCTGAAAGCGCTCGTTTCTTGAACGTGTGCGCTTTCACAGTATGAACTTGAGATTTTAAGATTGTCATATTGACAAACGTTATAGTTTTATTTTTATAGGCCTTCTTATAGGAGCGATGTTTCATTTTGTGAACAATGGATTTTGATATACCTTTAGCACGCTTAATACTATGTACATTCTTTCAATTTCATGGAATACATTTTAGGACGGAGGAGAATCATTTCATCTATTTCCTTTCCTGCTGTTTCATCCCTAAAACAACCAAGTTTGGCTTTATTCTGTATGGAATAGAGTGGATGAGTGGGATTGTAGTTAGATGTGTCGAAATATTTTTCTAATGACTTGCCTACTTCATTAAAATTTAAATCTTTTTGAGTGGTAATACCTAAGAAGAAACTATCTGTATCACCACCCAGCAAGCGAACCTCTTTTACGAGAGGGCAAGGTTTCAATATTTTGTGGAAGAGTTGATACATTTCAAGCTTGGAATAATCTAAAACGGCTTGCCCAATCTAGATGGGTTTGCACAACTCAACTTCTGATTTTATCATTTTAACACCTACAAGATCCTCATCGATGATGTCTCTATCAATGAAAAGAGGTGATTAGGTCAATTTGTGATATTTTTGATCATCAACGACTAGTTTGTAGTTCATACGTTTTCTAACATCCTCCATGGTCTTTCCGAAAAGACTGTTATTCTTATATTTATAAAAATCCTTTTCAAAATTATTTTGGGCGAGTGCACGTTTTTGACTGTTACTATCTATGTAGGGTTTGAGGAAGGCTTTCTGTCTAAATTTGATAATGCGGTGAACTGACTTTAGAAGCATGCCCATTTCTAAATAGAATTTTAGTATGCAGAAGTGTACGAGATAATTTTTCTTATCATATTGGGTGAGCAAAAGTTTGCGGCATGGTTTGTACCTTGGCTGTCCACACTGTGTTAAGTTATTATGAAATTGTGACATGAATGGTGAAAACATATCTTCAGTCACTTCACCAGATTCAGGTGCGAGTGGGAAATCAGCAGTTTTATTTTTAATGCTATTTGGATAAATCAAATCCACTTCAAAATAATATCCCCAATCACCTTCATCTGGAATCTTCAGTATGTTTGAAGGGTTGGAGTAATACGCAAGCTCATCTTGATTTAACCAACTAAACTCGGAATGAGGTAGTGGTTAAGACAGTGAACTGCCATATAAATTATTTTGGTCATAATACTTTAGGTGGATATGATCATTACCTACTGTTTTAGATTTTATGTGATGTTTATTCACAAATGTGAGACCACCGCGTATTCCGCGCTCAAATATGTTATACATCTCCGGGTCTTGTAAGAAATGGATGGTCTCACCAGTCATTTTAAAGGCTGATTTAAAGGACATGGCTGGTAGACTGAGAAAGTGGACAGGATCTAATTTGTCTTCTTCTAATGCCACTCGTCGAAATTCCTGAAAGACATCAGCCAGCAAAATGACATCTAATTCTAAGTAAGCGATCATATAATCGCCAAACGTTTTACAATCAAATTTTAACCATGCCTCTTGAGCATGTTCATAATCTTCTACTGGACAATCTTGACCCGTCAAAGCGTTTTGGAATTTGTCAATGGAAGGAAGGGTTGTTTCATTTAGTTTAGACATTGAGCTAACATACGCATAGGGAAAGACTCCTTTGCGAGTGATTATTTCATCCGTTAAGTTTGGATAGTGTTTCTTCAAAGTTTGACTATGGGGAAGAAACTTGAGATTACGAACGAGAGAAGCTAGTGACTCTGACATGAATTGGAATGAATCTAAAAATTTTATTTCGAAGAAGACTGTTTTATTTTCTTTAGTTTTATCTACTGGTACTTTTGCTATCATTGCCATGAATGTTTCTCTCGTTTGCGCTATAACATTAAACTGCCACGATTTCATCTGGCTCAACCCTCCTTTTATGAGCATACGACTGCCATAGCCCTTAAAGTTATGAAAAATGACGGGTAGTGCACGACGTCTCAACCTATGTGAAAAGTTACATTTGGAGCAGAGTGCGTTTCTAAATTTACCAGTCATGTGATCATGATCACGCACTTTCTTAATTTTATCGTCGTCAAACGTTTTATGACATTTAGGGCAGGATGTGCAACTTTCAAATTTTTGTTTGTCTTCATCTGACATATGTAGTGACTTACGCTGCAATTGGGAATCATATGATTGTTGAAATTTGGCAGCTCTATCGAGAAATATTAGAAATTTTGAAATGCAATCTTCACCTTGCCAAGTATGCATTTTGTTTTGTCTATTTCTAAAGTGGTCATGCCATACTTCATAGCAGGATATGGCTGCTGGCTTGTGGATGATATCATCAATGTATCATTCTATGTCTGCGTAAATGACACGCAGGGGACTTAATTCGTCACCATTATCCCTATGTGAAAATATTTTATCTCTGGGCATGCGTTCCATTTGTAATTTACCTCGCTTGCACCATTCATAGTGAGTTTCAAATTTATCTTTACTCCAAAAGGAGCGGATGCAGCGGTCGAATACAAAATGTTCACCTCTTTTAGAGTGCCCCAAGTGAGTGTACAAGCGAGAGATTTTGGGTATACCACAGTAGTGTCATTCCTCGCTATCATCTTGTTTTACTAATAAGAGGTTGACTACACGTTCATAACAAGTTGAACGTGAATTATAGCGGGCACCCTTCAACCCCTTCTCCCACACGTGAACTACAATTTTAATCTTATTATGTCTTTCGAACGTTTCTACATCTTTGATTTTCATGTTGTTACTATCACAACCTTCAAAGTCTAGTTCATCCTCCCACTGTCTATAGCTATAGGTATGATTTCTATTCGCGTTGATATCATTATAGTGAAGGATGGATAGGACTGCATATTTGAAACACTGTGATTTACAATCGACATTGATGACAGCTTTCTTATTATACAACGTTTTTGGTAGTTTAAATGTACCTCGAGCTGCATGACTTTCTAATAGGGAAATTTTGAATATGGCTGAGTCCACACCATCAAAAATGAGAGCGCTGTCGCGTTGATTGAATTTATCTACATTTGATTTTAAACATTGAATGTGAAAATTTAGCCAAGACTCGCAGTCTACAACTTCGGTTGCGGAAGAGGAAGGAACATGAAACTGTATTCTCTCCTTCACTTGACCCGTTTGAATATCTATTTTAATATATTTTAGTTTAAGGTGGATGAGCGCCTTCATTCTAAAATTGTCTAAATTGTTGAAGAGCGCTTCGATAATGTTAGAATTTTGAAGGAGCCACTCAGGAAAATCTACTATTTGAGTATTGGACTCCATGCAGTAGTCGCGTACTAAATTATTATGTGAAAGATTAATGAGGGAGATGGTAGAGGTACCGTTGGTGTAGTGATCATTTGCATGCGTGTGTTGAAGTCTGTGCGAAGATCGCTGAAAGTGACTATCAAAAGAAAGAGGGCACAAATCACAAGGAAAGGAGATGTCATCGTCAGAATCAACTTCACCTCCGGAGATTGATGCCGCTTTGCGTTGACACACACGTTGTTTGATGTGTCGAAGGAGACTGTGCTTCCTTGTAAAAATATGTCCGCAGTCAGCACATTCCCACTCGTTGCCTTGTCGCAAGAGTCCTGAGCTGGAACTCACATCACCTGAAAGAGAAATCATTCTATCATCTCTGTTAAAGTCTCAGTGTATTGTTACAACCTACCTTCACTCAATAGCTCTAAACTTTCCTCGAGAAGGGAGGGCTTTGGTGATGAAGTAGATGCCTGAAATTGAGGAAGATGCTATTAGCCACACGTTTGAGGGAGATGAGAGAGGAAATCTTCAACTTACCATTTCAAGGAAATTATGTTTAAGGTTGATTCTTCAACAAGATAGAGACTTCACTAGAGAACAGTTTACTTACACGTCTCAAAGACAGAGTGAAATGACACGAATGTCACTTTGCATATATACTTTCATATTCATCATTCATTGGCTGTTCATTCTGATTGGTTGCTTGTTTACACTTAAGAATTAGAAAACATTTCAAAGTTATTATTCACAGTCAACATGACAAGCCCTCCGACAACACCGAACACAAAATTCTCTTCTCCATGCTCATCACCAAAGGCGCTCGTTGCACCAAACGCTCCAACGAAGGGGAAGGTGGAGAAAATATACCGACTCGACAATATCAGAAAGTTGTCATTACCAGCGGACGACGAAGAGGAGAGATGAACGAAGATAGCTTACACTTCTGATACAGGGATAGCAATCGACTGCGATCCATGTGTAAAGAGCTTGTTAGACTACGGATGGGCTTAAGTGGATGATTTAACCATGTATACTTTTTCATTTGGAAATAGTAGCACGCTTAGTCTAACTTGTAAATCTTATAACATTTCATATGGGCGATGATGGTAGTGAAATAGTGTTAAATAAAATTAAGATAGCTTACACTTCTGATACAGGGATAGCAATCGACTGCGATCCATGTGTAAAGAGCTTGTTAGACTACGGAAGAGAGAAGTGTGTTATGTTGCGTGTGGCGCGTGAGTGTCCTCCCATTTCATTCCATTCATCAATTCGTCTCATTGATAGAGACAGGTAGAACTCATGGTTCTCATAACGTATGCAATGGAAAGTTTTAGGCAACCTTCGACAGTTGGCTAAATGTCGCCCTGGCGCGAATGCATACTACGTTGAGACAGAGGCAATCACTTGCAAACATGACGCAGAGAGGTTTAATAAGATTGACCATTGCCGAATGTCCCTTGCGGTATACATAGCTACGGGTTTCACCGCCGCCCTTTACAGGAACGCCCGTCGAAAGGAAGTATTACACCGAACTTCATTTGCAACGTTCAAGTTGACTGATAGCAGATTCAACTTAATGATAGTATTCGCCAGTCCAAAGACTGCCCAGGGCAAACCGCGTGGAGGTTCTATCATGTCTTGCCCCATGGTGGCCCTTAAGAGAGCCGGTGGCTCGTTCTCGGGAGTAACAAGTTGACTATTGGCTTGAATAGTCAATAGGTATGACGGTTAGGTTCTCATATACCCTATACCGCCTAGGTCGTGCTGGTGCATCTGGCACCTTTCGGATGCGGGTGGTTTTAGGAGTCCACACCTCATCCGTCCAAACGATCTTCTCGATCTTCCCCTTCTTCTCATCCTCTTCATCCCACTCGTCAAGGATGATGAAGTTGGGAATGGCGTTGTCTTCATCCCACTCGTCGAGGATGATTAAGTCGGGAATGGTGTTGGTAGGAGACGTTGCTTCCATCGTGACTTAAAATTAAATGAGAAGTGCTACAATCTTCTGGCTTATATAGGGTTTTCAACAATGAATTGCTCAACAGCGAATCAGAATGCTTCAGGGATGGCAATCGACTGCATAACGTTCAAGTTGACTGATAGCAGATTCAACTTAATGATAGTATTCGCGAGTCTGAAGACTGCCCAGGGCAAACCGCGTGGAGGTTCTATCAAATCTTGCCCCATGGTGGCCCTTATCAGGGCCGGTGGCTCGTTCTCGGGGGTCGTCATCTTACAGCCTACCGATTCTGCTGAAAGAGTCTTTGACTCTCTCCTTGGTAGCAGTGTCGACTTCCACGCTAATTGGTATGTGACTGAAAAGTGGAATGTAGCGCCATTCCGTTGGATTAACAACACTTGCTGTCATCAGATTGCCAATCCGAGCAAGATTGTTGTGGACTCTGTCTTGCTCCTTTATTCTAAGAAATTCATCCAATAAATTTCGCGGCCTTAACTGCGGTCCGCGAGGAGAGCTGACTTGACTGTTCGGCGTCTGCATGATTGAAATGAAATGAAATGAGAGGTAGTGGCTTATATACCCCTCTAACGCGACGCAACGTTCAAGTTGACTGATAGCAGATTCAACTTAATGATAGTATTCGCCAGTCTGAAGACTGCCCAGGGCAAACCGCGTGGAGGTTCTATCATGTCTTGCCCCTAGGTGGCCCTTAAGAGAGCCGATGGTTCGTTCTCGGGAGTGACGTGATGGGGTGGTGAAGGCGGGTAAAAGATCTGCAATGAAAATGATATGTATTAGAATAGGATATACTATCTTATTTGGTTTTTACTTACCAAGTTAGCCATCCTTAGGCAGTCTCGCGGGCTTCCTGACTGAAAATTTATGTAAATGCCTTCGCATTCTCAGTGTGGCATGCAAGCATTTCTTAGTCGGATGGCCATTGTAACATATGATAGACTCATCTAAATTCTGATTTACAAGAACTTGACCGTCCAAATGATTATCCCAAATAGGGATGTGAAACTCAAACAACCTATCCTCATTCAAACGATTCCACTCATCCCTCATGCGCTCCAACTTCTCAAACGCCTGTCTCTCATCACCCCGCCGAGCCACAATCCTGTCCAACTCAACATTCCTCGCTCTCAACACACTCATCTCCTTCATCATCTCCTCAAACTTCGATTCTGCATCTCTCATTCTTCTCTCTGCAGCACTCGTCCTCTTCTCACAGTCATCATTCTTCTCTTCCAACTCTCGCGTCTTATTCTTCAAATCAGTCACACTATGCCTCATTCGAATATTCTCATCCGCTATCTCCTTCGACTTCAGTTCCTTCTTTTTCAACTCATCTAACTCATTCACGACTTCATCCTTCACCTTCTTCAAACTCTCATACTTATTTATCAACAAATCATGCGCAATCTGCTGCGACACATGCTTCTTCTCTTCATCCTTCAACCACCTCGCCGACTGCAGACGAATCCCACCACTCTTCACTTTTGGGGAAGATGAGCTCTGCGGGGGGGTCCTGAACAACTATGTTGGACACCTCCGAGGAAGAAGAGCTCAACTTCCTCACACGCTTCCTCGCACGCTCCCTATCTAAATCCACATCATCCTCATCATCACTCTCAAGCACTCTCTTTCGCTTAATCTCAGCCTCCAACGAAGCAACTGCTTTCGCCAACTCATCATTCTCAACGACATTCTCAACAGCATTCTCCACCTTGCCGTCTCGCTCTATCACCAACATTCGCTCCCTCTCTTCCACAATCAACTGTGTGAATCTCAGGTCATTCACCAAACCTCCACTACAATCTACATGCACTCTGTAAAACCGTGCCTCATCCTCAACTCCCTTCAACACTCTACACTTTACACACGCAACCCTATTCAGGATAATCATGTGGTCAGTGCCCGCCTTCTTAACATGCGCCTTGGCGTCCGCACTGCGATTGATTCGCCCACATGTGCACATTTTGATGTGGAATTTTCGGTTCTTATCGTTTGCCATTACTGAGATTTCTCGTTAACTGTAAGATAATGAAATTTGTATAAATTTGGAATCATGTAGTACAGTCATATTCCTAATGCATTATACTTAGTGAGGAATGATAGATTTGAGTGTAGTGAGTGGCACTCGATCCCGTCGACAGCCCGAAGGCCTTGTACTGATCACTAGGGAAGTGAGAGATCTTCCCCGATACCCGCTATTTACAGCTGAAAACATCATTGTCACTGCCCCGAAGTGGTAACAGCAACGCCGTGTCAAAGGTAGTGATCAGTAGCTGGGATCTAACCCCTCAAAGCTGCCTTAGACTTAGTTAAATTTCAAATCTGATAGCAGATTTGAACTCAGCATACTTGAAGACCTTACTCTACATGTTAAAACTTTGAAAAAGTGAAAATTAAGAATTTTTAAAAAATTCCGCATTTTACTACTAATACTACTTTAAAAAAAATTATTAGTAGTAAAGACACTATCAAACTCTATCACACAAACTTTGAAGTAAGGAGATAGCTTGCCTACTTCAAAAGATAGAGTCCTTTGAAACACCCGATATCGGGAGCTCAGAGCGACGACCGTCGCTTACCTCGTCTTTCGATGAAGTGATCAGACTTACGTTGTCGGGGGTTTATATATGCTCGGAAGAAAATTTAAATGGCTCTATCTCCGAAAGTATTCATTGTAGCGACATGCGGTTTGTTGCAAACGATTCGTCTCATCATTCTCTATCATATGACACCTGAACCATTCTCATGTGACCACGGAAAGTTGGTCGATCAGCACATGTCCATGTAACATGCCACAAGTGAAAAAATTCCTAAGTGTGGGAGCTCCAGTGTGGTGAAAATTTTGAAAAATTTAAAACTTCCGAATTTCAATCTGGGACCCTTACCAAAACTTTTTTCATCACTTTTCACTGACCTCCCCCTCCCCCTACCGTTCGGAGAAATTTGATGAAACAAACTTTGGTCAGGGTCCCAGGTCGAAATGCGACACTTTGGAAAATTTTCAAAATTTTGTCCATACAAAGTCACTCTGACACTTAGGATTTTTCAGGTGAGCTCCGACCTAAAATCTTGTAACAGCTCTAACTTTTGAACAACTGGTCGGATTGACTCACAACAAAAATGTCGCCGAGCAGTTTTTTCTTCTCTTTCAAACGAGTAGCTGTAAGACAAAATCCGTCCACTAGAACCAAAGTTAGAAGATCGCTGTCGGGGGGGGGTCAGCGAAATTTGATGAAAAATGTTTTGGTAAAGGTCCCAGGTCGAAATGCGACACTTTGGAAAATTTTCAAAATTTTACCCATAAAAAGCCACTCTGACACTCAGGATTTTTTCAGGTGAGCTACGACATTCCACCCTCCCAACCTGGCCGGCATTCCACCCTCCCAACCTGGCCGGCACACCACGCCAACCTGGAGAGCGCATCACAAACCACCTCGCGCTACGTCGGCCGGCCAGAGGGGGGGGACGTCAGACTCGAAGCAACACGTCGGCTCACCACGACCGACTCGGCTGTCAGGGGGGGGACGTCAGACTCGAAGCAACACGGCGGCTCACCACGACCGACTCGGCTGACAGGAGGGGGGGGACGTCAGCGACGGCGGCCATCTTGCGCGGTCCAGTGGTGGAGTTTTACTTACTACTGATGATAGTTCAAACTTGATAAATCATTCCTGTATATGTACCTATGTAACGTTATTTAAGTCATCTAACACAAGTCTGTGGCCTATAGTTCGCTATCTATGATCTCTAGCAAACATCGCTTTATGAATGTATTCGTTAATTGGTGGTCAATAGGTATTCGTAATCCAGGGGTGCACAACATACGACCCACGTGCCAAATCCGGCCCGTGAATGATTTTTTGTGACCCGCGAGGTTAATATGGGAACGCTTCTAGAACATTTGCTGATAAAGTAATTGAGTAGGCTTATAGCTCAGGAAAAATATTATCCAAAACCCAAGTTCCAAAATTTCATCAGATAGCGTGACGATGGCTGCTGACGTCTTGAAAAACTACTCTACCTATCCATGATCGCTTACATCCATGTCTCTGTGTGTGTTGCTTCTTTACTAAACATAAGAGAAAACACACACGCACACACACACGCTAATATCGACAACCAAAAGCTGATACTGTCGCATCGTGCAACAATGAACGTGTTGGTGCAAGTCTTTGTTTACAAAATCAATCGAAAAGCGCTTCGCAATCACTGGCCGCAGTTCCACGTTGACATACCTCCGCATACATACAGTAGACCTAATCATTGTATCATCAACCGGTGATGTGTTTTTCATTGAATGCAGGCCTACATGTGCATGTACATTTACAGATCTCAATGTTACTACAAGTACGCGATTACAGTAGTCTCTGTCTATAACGACCACCTCTCTGCCAAGCAAATGAAGTCGTTATAGACCGATAGTCGTTATTTGCAAGTAAACCTGTGGCCATCTTTTCATATGACATATGACATTATAGCAATATCCAATCATAAGCTTACGCGTACTCACTACTCCAACACAGCATGATTGCACAAATGATGCTAGCTTTTACAGTTTCAGAGTCTATAAAAGTGTCTATTCAAAGGGGATATTACGGACGATTTAATGAAAATTTAGAAAACTGTATAGAAATACAACAATAATATGATGCACAAACATACGTATAAAGCACACAGTAAACAATGAGAAAATTTGATGATACACTGTATTAGGCACCGTATGTAGACATCATATAAAACTATAATATTATACCACCGGTACAATTATGTAGAATAAATTCGGATGTAGGCCTATTACAGTATGTACATGTATGCATACTCGATTGTGCTTTTAGAATACAAGTTAGCTTTCTCCGAACGCATACTAAAGCATGCGTCATGTAGTACCAGCATACTTAAGCCTACATAATATGTACAATATTCTATGTAGCCTTATCGCCTCCAACAAGATACAGGGAAAGATGAAGCCAATAAGTTGAGAGTGTGGAGACTCATGTACATCTGTCAGAGCTAAAAGTGACGGATTAAGATAGCTGACAGCTGCTAAGTGATAAGTCCATTGATATTTGGCTGTTATCATTACATGAAGTTAGCGAAGCATCTACACGTATTTATGGTTCCCCGGCAATCAGCGGTCGTAATAAACAGGGATCCGAGAACAATTTGCCAAATTACTGAGGTCGTAAGTTGCGTTAGACAGGAAGTCGTTATGCACAGGTTGCATTATATAGGAGATATAGCAATTTTTCATCGGTGCCATGAACACTGAAAAGTGAAGAAAATAGAAAACTGAAGGTCTTCGAAATGAGGTGTCTACGTGCCATCTATGGAACCAGCAACCGAGACTGTATTCCGAAAGAAGCCATCAGCGGAACCTCCACATGAACGCCACCATCGTAGATGTAATTCTGAAGAGAAGGCTAAGCTGCTTTGGCAACGTAGCGAGAAGACCGTCAGATCACTATGTCTCAAGGGCATTCAGGTAAGACTTCTCCAACCCAAGACCGCGCGGAAGACCAGCGAAAAGATGGAGGGACCAAATACGAACGACACGGGCCTGCCAATCAACACCTTGGAAAGCCAAGTCCAGAGTAGGAGAAGTCGGAGCCCTTGGAGCAGACTGGTGGGAGCAAGGCGCGATCCTAGCCTAATCAATTAAGTCAAGTAAGTCATCGAACAGGATTAGTTGAAGCTAAGCTGTAGCTATGTATTGCAATTATCTTCACTGACTTCCATATCAAAGTCAACGTAAGTCTCGATGGGACGCAGATGGGGATTTCGAAATGCCAGAAAATCTCTGCATTGAGCAGAATAATGTACAAATGCTATCAGAAAACATAGATGTATGTTGATAATATGGGATGCTGAGGTGAGGGACTGGCAGATATTCGGAATTGCCAATAGTTGAATGACTTGCATGTAGGCTTGCTATAGGAATTTACAAGGCTGATACATTCTGCTTGAAGAGCAAATTGATAATTTCAACGTTGAGAACAACAGTGATCAGCTGCCAGCCCACAAAATCCCGACTTTTCTTGATCCAACACATGCACAGAATTGCAAGAAAAGCCAGACGTTACCCCGAGATAGAGATTGTCAAAATATAAGCATACCAGTGGTGAGTTTCTCATTTTAATATTTTAAGTCTAAATAAAGTGGTGACACTAGCAGATTTGGATGCCTGCCTGAAGAAGAGCGAAGCTCTCAGAAGCTAACGTATGGTAAAATTTCGAATCCGAGATTGGTTTTCTGAAGCATCCGATGTTTACAAGATGATTTATGACGAGTCTGTTCTCAGACTCAGACAGGCAAAACCATTGAACAGCATTAGATACTTCGGACAGAAGGCGAGGTTATGACCCTCTGTATATTTCTTCAACTGTCAACTTAATCTATTTCTGTAATTTCAACAATTCAATTCATTTTTCAAAATTTTCTCTCGTGACTAAGCCGGATATTTGAATTACTTAACATATCATATGACTCACTTTCGATTTGCAAGCAATCCCGGAAAAGGTTACCATACTCTGTGAATAGGAAAATTTTGTCCAATAAAGAAACATGCGTGGTTTCATTGAATTGGGTGGTATATTTTATCAATAGGATTGGAGGTTGGAAATAGACCGAATAGTTTTTAGAGTTTGAAATCAATCCAGGAATTCTTCGTTCATCCACGTATTTGTTATACACGATCAAGTAAGAATTTGTATCAGACGGATTATGATAATACGTGTCATTGAAATGAGATCGATATGGGAAATAGTGTTGATGACGACTCAACAGGTTTTCATTCCTCTCGTCAATTTTTTGTCGAATGTACTCTTTGTCAAATCCTCTGTGCTCCCAGTAATCAGTGATTAATGCTACAATGACTAAAGTACTGACATTGCTGGCAAATATGATAGTACTGAACTTACAGACGCGGTCCATCGCGATTCCCCAGATAGACGTAGCAACTTGCACTTTGCTTCAAGCCGCTAACTGCAGTAGTTTACGTAACATTGAACAGTTAATCCACAATCAATACCCTAAGCGTCTCAAAACGCACAGTGCTTCGGTGTGATAGACTAATCTGTACAATATCTTAGTTGCAAATAAAACCAGTGATATATATGCTAGTTGTAGGATATCACTTTTATATGCTGTTTATTCGACACTACATGCATATTAACTATTGAGGTAAGTGCTTTTCGTAAAAGCATTTGTTCTCCGCTTACAGGTTTTCGTCATCAGGTGCTGTGTTGCGTCATGTTTAACGCATGCGTGCAGCAGTTTCTTCTCTTTTCTCAAATTGTGACCAATGTTTCCAGCGGAACATTTAGGATCAGAAGAAAGAATAAAACTTGCGGTTGCACAAATATTGTTGCCTCCAGATTGATACTCTTGATCACATAAAGGAAAAACGCTTCATAATAAATCGCAAGTTGACCTTTTGACAGACTGATGGAGAAGAGAGGCTGGTCTATTGTATGCATTGCCAAAAGTGCATAAGGTTGTGTGGTTTTACTGCACGATGCCACCGGGAAGGCCCATTATCTGAGATTCTGAAATCTTCAGCCAATTTTGCTCTATCTTTATTGATTTATTTTAAATCCGGTTGTGCAACAATCACAACGTTGGTACGTGACTCGACTTATTTCACTTCTCGTGTAAAGAAATCCGAATTTCTGAGCAAATATTGATCTATTTATTTCAGATAAAAAGTAAACATCATAGCTTGAGAAAATCAGGAAAGGGAAAATTGTGAAAAATGTCTAAAAACTTGAATATAGAAGCCACCAAGATGTACATTAAATGAAGCTCAGAAATCAGTCCTGCCAATTATCAATCGCTTCTTCCATTGTAAATAGAATAATTAAATATTGAGTCGCATCCTCATTTGAAAAATGGAAACAGACCTGAATAGCTGTTATTTCATCCAATATCAGGAATCATCTGCAGGCCTAGTTTGCATCTCTCAACATCGACACAACTACCTATTTAAAGTTGCAGCCATGCCCGGGTGAATTCACTGACTTGTCAATTGCAAATCTCAAATTAAGCCGGGCATGACTGCAACTTTAAATAGGGAGTTGTGTCGATGTTGAGAGATGTGAACTAGGCCTGTTGATGATTCCTAATATTGGATGACGTAACCATTAATCAGGTCTATTTCCATTTTTCAAATGAGGATGCGCTTCAATATTTAGTTATTCTATTTACTTTGTACTAAGTCATACAAATAAAGCGAGATGCAAATACTTACATACGACATCGGGTATTCAGTAAAGCATTTAGTTATTATTTGAGAGTCTTGTCGACGGAACATGCGCGCAAATACAAGCTCTATTGAAGCCATATTCATTAATACTTTTAGAATCGGAAATGTTGAAATTTAGGCCGTCACCATTTATTTAATGGAACGCGGCTGAAATTACACCGTCTTGGCCGTAGGGGTTTCCAGACTGTCATAAGTACCGTATTTTAAAAAATGCTCTGTGAATCACTGAAGATTTTCGCATAGCAGTCGGATTGGGTTGCCTATGCCTATGATCCACAGAACTATAAAAATGATAGAGATGAAAGTCATTCCACGAACGAACTGCATCCTCTCTAGCTTTTACGGTTTAATGGATAGTACGAGTACTAACGAAGTGGCTGCTTTTTGAAATCAATGTGGAGTATAAAGAGTGGTTTTGCTACCTAAGATTACCTATGAGAAAAGATATCACACAATTCATGTACAAGTATTTCATTATTTCCATAAATTGTGATTCTGTACCTTACCGAGGAATTTGGATAGTATAGGAGCGGGCCATATTAATGTTGATAAGCGATATTAGGTAGAGGTTTTCATCCATTTATCAAAGTTAAGAGATTCCTGATATTGGATGAAATAGCAGCTATTTAGGTCTGTTTCCATTTTTCAACTGAGGATGCAACTTAATATTCAATTGTTCTATTTACATTGTGCTTGCAAAAAGCAGCATTCATTAATTATTGCAGGCGCACTAGCATAGGCGATTTGCCTGTAGTGTGTTTAAAGTGATATCTAATGAATGCCCGTCGAAATTTCACTAACTTGCTAATTGCAAATCTCGCTTCTTCCAATTGAGATTTCGCACCTGCAATTAACAACGCAGACATTTGTTCTCACCAGCTTGACACTTTAGCGAGTATAGATGGCGTTGTATAGCTCCCATGGTGTAGTACCCGTCTGCATTGGATAGTCTTGTCAAGAAAATTATTCGCTTCTATGCACCATTCCCGTATGTTGAGACGACCATCGGCACACAGATCCAATTAGAAGTTGAGTATTTGTTTTCATCCTTTTGATGCTTCCCTTCGGCCGCCGCTGCCACTGCTGATCCAGCCGGCTTGAAAAATTTATTGATGATTTAGCGGATGCGTAACAGTAACATCAAAGGCTATGTCTCGTCCTAATGACCAAATGGGTACCACACTATCACTGGTCGGGAATTATTGGGTAATTAATCACACTATCACTACACTACCTGGTCGGGAATTACCGTGATCACATTTTGCTTCGTATTTTTCCAACTTAGTGTTTGGAACAAATATATATAATGCTATTTAAATATAATATTGTGATGTAAAATAATATGAGTAAATAATAATTGAATGAGAAAAAATATCTACAAATTAAATTATCGAAATATCAGATTAATAAGCCGGCATGAGCGTGATATAACGGGAAAACTAGATATGACCAAATTATTCATTTTAAAATAGCCTAGAACACTGCATTTGGAGGATAATTGCACTTATGACGGCATCCATATTTCAGCGAAATTATTGATAAATGATAACGTTTTCGACTTTCATTGCACGCATGCTTCTTCTTGAATTGATGAGGGGGAGCAGTTTTGATAGCTATGGTAATGAAACTCACAACATGCAGTTGAAGAAGGATGAGATTAAGTTTGGATGTGCTGGGTGATCGGCTCAATTCTGCTCGAAATTTTTTTGGAAACACGAATTGAAAATAGATCATTTAAATTCAAAAATTTTTTTTGAGGATGTGCATGTAGATGTTGAATTTTGAATAGAAAGCGGTATTATTAACGGCTAATGAAGATAGAGAAGTTCAATACTATAACAACGCAGAGTAATAACAATACTCATCTTACAATAACACATAACAATAACTTTCATCAACATCATAATTATTGGACAAAATATTCTTATTGTAATCTGTCAAACAGAACCCGTAGATGACACGAGTGAAGTTTTGACATACACAATGCATAGAGCACTTTTGGACAATTGTTTTAATATTCTGTAGAAAATGATAAGTAAACGATTCGCTTCTTTCTTCCCAAATGATGCATCCCATGACTTATCAGTCTTCGATAATTCTGAAAGTTCCTAGAAATTCACTCAGTCCCATACAATCTGTCAACTTTATCCAAGAGAGCATGCTGCTTTCAATGACCTTCCGTGAAAATCTTCCTCATAATCAAACAAAGTAATGGCCACGCCAGTGGTCAAATTGTGCACATCAATCGAATCAATAATCTGAACATGCAATTAATTAAAACTGATGATTGCGTCAAAAAATTTACATAATTACGTATCGAGACAGTTCTATAGAACAGCAAATGCGTATAAATGCCCATTGAGTTTTTTATGTAGAACTTGATGGGTTTGACAATCATTTTGCATGCCGTACTCTTTAACTTTTTGCAACATGCTAAATATTTTGAAACAGTTGTGTTGACCAATACACTTAAAAACAAAGATAGTGACACATTGTTTAGAAAATCAAAAAAAGGTTTAGCGCTCCCAAGGTTATGACGAGGATTTTATTTTAAAATTGTATAAAATACACCCGACCGGTTTCGTCGCGATAGGACAGTCTCAAGGGCTGATTATGTACATCTCCAAGAGTGCTTAAATATATGAAGTAAAAGGTAGGACAACTCTTCACATCTGTTCATGACGTCTGTTCATTTGTGGCATGTTCTTTGCAATATAGCGAGCTTCAGCCAACCTAGTTTGGTGAGCAGTTGAAGCTTGTATCTGACATAAATGGAAAATGCTATCTTTTTTGTAGATCGTGGAGATGGAAAGTAGACACACTTCTTGACTTAGAATATGAGCTACATTTTTATTATCATTCAAGATGATAGGCTTTCATCTGAAAAAGTTGCAGGTTGTAATCACGTCAACGTAATACTAATATTGAAATCTTAACATAAAATATTTGCTTAAAATTAACTTTAAAATAACTAAACATAAACTAATTAAGCATCGTCCTTAAAATTGCTTTGTACTGAGTTAATCGTTTTTCACCTATCGAAATAACATTTTTACAATCTCAAGTATCTACAACTGAACTACAACGTCAAAATTGATAATAAAATCGTAACAAGATTTCAATAGTCAAACTGTCAACTAGTCTTTTGCTACAATGTATAATGTTGACATAGACCATACAAGAACATCTCAAACACAGAACTAAATAATTTACAGTTAATTCCGATGTCAGTTTCAAGGGAGAGGGTCCAGTTAGCGCCAGAGCCATATTTTCCTATTTTGCTTTTTGTGCTGAGGACATATCAACCGCTCATGCCCATGTAAAATCATCATTTTTTGACAATGAATATACATGTGGTATTTCATTTCAGTTGAATTAGTAAAAGTTTGGTAGATAGACCAAGGGGGTCCACTGACCTCCCACTGGTCTCACTGGGGGTCCACT
Source organism: Prostheceraeus crozeri (assembly GCA_907163375.1). Taxonomy (NCBI): domain Eukaryota; kingdom Metazoa; phylum Platyhelminthes; order Polycladida; family Euryleptidae; genus Prostheceraeus; species Prostheceraeus crozeri. The sequence goes on along the minus strand of CAJQUW010002500.1, from coordinate 30,561 downwards.
GGTCTCAGAGAGTGTAGAAACTCCCACAACAAAATTTTTAGTATCAGATGAAAAGTGACTTTGTGCATGTCCACGATGATGTATGATGAGTGAAATTCATTTATTCAATGTTTGCATCATGCTCGTGCGTGTGCGTTATGTTAGAAGATCGTAAATGTGAATATTTTGTTTTCCAACATGATCGTGCATGACTGGCTGGCCTACATGAACAAATCAGCAGAAATCAATGTTTCAATGAAGACTATCATTATATTCATAATTCAACACTAAAAACAAACTGCTGGCAAAGTTTTCACAACAGGAATTGATGAGTTTGAGATCTCCACAGCTGTTTCGACGGTCTATGGGAGCAGCAATCATGGCTCAGTTTAGGCCTATTTCCGATTGGCATGGATGAACTTGAATAAATGGACAAAAGCAAGGATTCTGCTGCATGGAATAAATCAACTATCTGATGTTGCATGGCGACAACAAACATCGTAAAACCAACTCTTAGCTACAACTGATATTGTGCTAAATGTCGTGGAATTACAAAAACACCACATTTTCGTATGTTTTTACTGAGAAGGCTGAAAGACTGTCAAAGGATTAGTTATATCGACTTGCTACACGCAATTCGTCAATTCTAAAACATAATTGTTTTACTTTTAATTAACTTTCCTAATCATTTGATATCAATATAAGCAGGTGAACTAAAAATGTGTAAAAGAGGTCCAATGGAGCCCCCTTAGGTCTATGAGGGCTAAAGCTCGATTTTGAATCATAAGATATCTGCGCTATCTACGTATGTATTAAATACGTTTTTAAAAAAATATGTGGACTCATAAAAGTCCATTTTAATTTGCTTTTGATAAGTAAAAGCTGACAAGCTGAAGTTGTTCCTCATGAGGTTCAGCACCCTTAATGTATTTATTATTTTTCATACATCAGTCTACCTTAAATACATTTCCCTACCCAGGCATAATTTTTCGACTTAATCAACAACAGATTGCTGGCTTCTCCAAAAGTTTGATGGGTAAACTGAGAGATCTTCAAAATGACTTTGTAGATTTTTCCGCTCACATTGTTAAAAATAACTAGATTGATTCTACCACTGCAATTGATGCTTGTACAAACCATGATAATCTCTCTATCCTCACTGTCAGTCTCACAAACATTCTATATTCATCATTCATGATTGGGCTCCCTCGCCACACATGTTGTTCATCCGCCGTTTGAAAACGTACTACCATCTGTCCACTTTTATCTGCTCTATTGCCTCCTACTCCATTGAAAAGACCTAGTAGGCCTGTGCAAGCGTTTCAGAGTATGACCTGTTGGAAGACGCGGTTGTGTTGATGTTCTTGATCAAAGTTCAGTCAATCTCTATCATTGAACATGCATCGCTATTAGCTATGTAGGTGCTACATGTCATCATCGCATGTCATTCACGAAGCTACGAAGCTGCATGCTTAGCATACGCAGTTTCCTATTACAAATATATTGTAATTACATAGTCACAAAATTTGTAATTGAACATTTTTAGATACTACTAGATACTAAATACCTAGCCATACTAGATACCATATAACCAGCAAAATAATTCATATCAAATTAAGACTAAAAGCTGCCAATGTGTAAAAGAGAATAAACATTGCAAAACCCATAACTTTTTAGGGGTTTCCGTTTTTTGACATTGTATAGGCATATGTACATTGTACAATCGAAAGAAATTAAGGTTGCGATTTATAGCCTGTACGTATGCAAAATGTCATAAATATACACTATAAATGATGCAGACATACTGAAAATCAATGGAGATGACTTCTGAATCATAGAGATGACGTCAACAAAATGGCTTCTCTTAATAGCACTAACATCAATGTTTCATCAATCCATGAACGCCCATGAATTTCCATGAACGCATGACTAGTATTAATAAGATAATTATCACGGCTTGGACGGATAGTCAAAAAATAGTGCAGTGAAACTTTTGGACCGAAAGTTATTTTAATGAGGATGTCAGTATTGGAAGCTGATCATATTTAGATACAGGCCTACCTAGGTCAGTTAGATTGTTCGCTCACCTTTGGCACTTTCATTTTTGCTGCTATAATTCTTTGGTTTGCAGAAGCATTGAAACGATTTCATCTCATTAGATAGCAAAATGTCGTCTTTCGTTTGAATCCGCTACCATAATTAGTTCTTCATAACATCTATAAAAACGGCTTGGGGAAAACCAGATGTCAATAAATAATCTTTTTCTTTGAAGTAGCCACCCACTTTTCTAGGTCGAATCCAACAGCAGAATGCAAACCATTACGAACCGAAATCAATTTTGAAAGTGCTTGCATGCCTGTGTTATTATAGTATATATGATTTTATTATAAATAATATTATATATAATAATATTATATCATAAATTCCAATGCTTTCTTTTCAGCTAATTGCGCAATTTTAAGCGTGCAATCCTTTATGTACTTCAATTATATTCATTGTTGGATAATTGCATGTAATGAACATTGGGAAGCTAACTGATTGCCCATGCCGCCGCATCGGATTTTTATAAATGCGAAACAGGTTGCACTAAGGGGACTTATTTGATATGATAAGTATTAGGGCCTTTATATCTATTCAGGATATAAAATACAATGAAATCGAAAATGTTCTACAATTCTCTTGTAAAATTATAACTGATAGTACTTTCCGGTCAGTCACGTTCCCTGAGAATTTGCGAATTTCCCTTAACATAAGTAAAAATTTTGAAACTTTAATTGATAATTTTTCTTTGAAAGGGTGATGCTTCTTCTAAGAATACGTCAATATGACTGTAATCCAAAAGGAAAGATAATTTCGCTCTTATCTGCATGTATGAAAAGTTAAACCTCAGAGCCCCAGAGTCTCAGAGACTGATGGCCCTCAGCCTTACAAGACATAGCGGCTTAGATATCCGAACTGTGACATTACATTGCATATAAATATGCCGCTGTAATTGATCGTCATACTAAAACATGAGCTTGTTGATAATATCACTTCGGCCACTTACTGTATTGGAACGTTAGGATATACCTTCAAATTGATTCGAACAGTTTGATTGCTAGAAACCGGCTATGTGACCTTATTGTTGAGTGACCGCTCTGTGTCTCGCAAAATTGGGTTCAAGCCTTGTTCTGACCAGACCTAATACTTTTGATAAAGGTACACTCTGCATTCTTGCATAACACAAAGCAAGGAGAATGGGATAAGTATAAACTCGACCACATGGACGAAAGGCGCTAGCCTAATGTGCTTCCGAGTAAAAACAAAGCTTGTTTATTCTTAAAGAGAGTCAAATGAAAAAACTAATTGCCATTTCTATCCAATACTGACGATTCTGTAATTAGGAATGCTACCTAGAATATTTGCGAAAAAATAGAAAACTTCAACCTCAAAGAAAACATCATCTTCCATCTTCTGAACACTACTCCACAAGCGATTAACTTTTCGAATTCTTTAGAACATTTGATCCAGACATTCTCTGTAAGCAGCATAGAGATTAACTGAATTTGACACTGCGAAATACTGCGCATGCATCTTCGTCTGACTATAGACCTAATGTATTTCAAGGTTTTGACTTAATGTTCACAAAGTCAAATGCCAGTATAACCGCTGATGATAATATTGTATTTCCTTTATTTTTCAATGAAATAAGTGATTATATATACCTGCGATTTCATTTTATTTGACTGCACGTCTTATCGAACATTGATGAGCCAAATATATCTATACACACTAATGAATTGAAGTTATGCCACATTATTTGAACACTTATCAATTTTCTCATTGAAGTCAAAACCGATTTTATCCGATCGACACACATTATTGAGCATATAGATCATTTTATCATTGTTTGAAGAAAGATTTCATTAGCGGTAAGCCGTTCATGGTTCTTCAAACAAACAGTTCTATTGTAATCTTGCAAGCTATTGTTGACAATGTCCTGTTGTCATAATGAAGCAAGTTGTGCTTCATTTTATAATCTCATGCGATTATTGTTTGATGACAGACCGTTCTCATTTTTTTCATAATTATTTCTGACATTGACATTTTCATTGCAAATTCATTCTGGATATTATCGTCAAGCAAAAGCGACTTTGTAAAGGATTATGTATAGATATATTACTATATATCAATTGAAGGTTTGAGTCATAGTATGCCTGCAGTCAGTCACAATATTATTTGTAAATATATAGTTGTGTACAAGTTTGAATACTCGAAAAGGTATGCGGTTGATTATGTGGAAGTGGGTTGTAGGATATAATTGTGCTGCAGGATTTTCATTTAGTTTGAAGTTGCTCAACTTATGCAGAATCCACAGCGTTTTCGCATTTTTAAAATTTAAATGCAGCATGTCAAAGGCCTTGGTTCAGTCATCCTGCAGTTGAAATCGATATGCTGTATTTCTACTCCCATGAAATTTCAGAGATCCTCGAAATCTGGTCGCTTGAGAAGGGATGTTCGGCGAGCTTTTTCTTTCCGTTTCCTTAATCGCACGCGAGCTTCTCTGTCACCTTCAACTAATTCTCTGGATACAAAAGGTCATCATAAGATAGGAAGCGATTCGAAATGCAAGAACTCACCCGAAATTAATAAAACCACTGTTGTCGGCGTCAAGAATTTTTATCAAATCTTCTACTTGCGCGGTGGTCAGTGGGATATTCATTGTCTAAAAGGACATCAATGCAGGAAGAAATGCATTCATTGAAGTTTTCATACAGAGTGAAAAATACGATAAAATTGTAAAGAAGCTTTAAACTGCAACTTCAATTTTACTGACCAATATTTCGGTTTCTCAACGAGCATCAAGGTCAGATAGCATTACAAAGAAGGTAAAGTTAACAGGAGGGGAAATTTAAAATTCAAGAGTGGGATTCGCAGAGGAATCAAGATACACTTAGCACAATTGAAAACGCACCACCTGTCAAATCCGTCAAATTGATCGCTATACACGCTTGATAAAGAATGGAGGACGCATTCTAACCGACATAGATATCTGTGCTACGGCCCGACGGCGGTCAGGGGTCTAATGACATGATTGACAGCTAATGTAAATGAATAGGACAAACTTTTAGTGATTAAGAGAAGAAATTATTAAACATAACATCTATACTTGTACAAGTTAATAGCGGGTATAACCTCCGCGAGCAGTCAATAAGGCACTGATTCGTCGCGGCATTCTGAGGACGAGCCGTCTCAGAAAATTTTGAGAAATTTGTTGCCAAACTGCAACCACTGTCTCTTGTAATTCACGCAGTGTTTGCGGAGGCGGGTCCCGCTGCTGAACTTGGCGCTTCAGATAATCCCACACGTGCTCGATCGGGTTCATGTCCGGCGACCTTGATGGCCAGCGAAGAGTTCGTATCCCTAAGTTTTCCTTCAGCTGCGTCACATCGTATGCACGATGCGAAGGTGCGTTATCATCTTGCAGGATCCAGTTGGCCACGTCTCCGAATGTTCGAGTCGCAAATGGCAGAAGATGCGTTTGCAGCAGTTCAGCATAACGTTCACCAGTCACGTTCGTGTTGAGCACTACCAGCTCGGTCTTGCCCGTCAGGGTGATGCCTGCCCACACGTGAACGGATGGCCCCTGTTGCTGATGAGTAGGCTGGACGTGTTGCTGCAGCATCTCTTGGCGTGGCACACGCCAAACACGAATGCGGCCATCATTGCGGAACAGACGAGACCGACTTTCGTCAGTGAAGATGATACGTCTCCATTGTGGTAGTCTCCAATGAACTCGTTGCATTGCCCACCGCTCTCTTCGTGCCACATGCGCAGGTGTTAATCTGGGGCATTTACGCATTTTCCTTGAGCGAAGTCCTTGCTCTCGAAGCCGATTTCTTATGGTGCCCGAACTCAGGATGTTGCCTCTGCGACTTCTTTCGCCCCACATCAGTCGTAGCAGAGTTTCGGGGAGTGTGGGATTGCCTCGCACCATTCTGAGCAATCGCCGGTCAGCTCTGGCAGTTGTGTGACGAACTGCACCAACGCCAGCATGTGCCACGGTACCATTTGCTCTCGCTTTCTTGAGAAGTCGGGCAATCGTCGTATGCGAACGACCGAAATATCGTCCGACTGCCCGAAGGGACATTCCAGCGTCAAGCATGCCAATAGCACGCCATCTTTCGGCATCTGACGCACCATCTTAAGATTTTTCACAAAACCGTCATTTCCCATAATAAGTCGTTAATTTTATACTTCATGATCGAAGTTCAATTTGAACACATGCTTGCTAGGTAATTCGGTAATAATAATGCTTGCTTCAGTAATTCAGTCTGAACAATTACGCAATCCCACCACCAGACCGCCGTCGTGCAGATATCTATGTCAATTAGCGTGCGTCCTTCATTCCATATTCAATCGAAGCGATTTACTTCGAATTAGCTGGATTTGACAGGTGGTGCGTTTTCAATTGTGCTAAGTGTATACATATACTAGGATGATGTTATGGTCATAGAAATAAAAAGTCACGCAACACCTCCCTCTCCTCCCTTCAATTCATTAGTGGACACAGAGATTCAATGAAATTTGCCTCTCTAATTCTGAGATTGGCAGTATCAATGTCTTTGGCTAAAATTTGTACTCACTGAGTTGTTCTGACAGTTGTAAATGTTTGTATACTGATGACTCTGGTCTATGTACTTTCACTGTGATATGTAGAGGTCTTATTGAGGATCCGACGTATATGACAAAAACACTTTGTGCACTGAAGTTTGCATACAGTGTTCTTTCTATGACAGTTGATGGTATTGAGAGGATAATTCACACTTTGGGACAATTGTTCAGATCTGCAGATGTTCGATTCATTCATGTTTTTGTTTTGAAGTGCGTGACGTAGTGTTGTAGTTCAATGAGCTATGCTGACTTTGATTCCTTTGCGTTTGAAGATATGCATTATTCTTCTATCGGCACGATCTGACAGGTATGGTAGTTTCAGATACATGTAGTCATGTTGCGCTCTATTTCTTTGCTTCTTGCGTCTCGATTGTTCAATAATATTCGTGGCTTCTGAGGATCCTCTCAAACTCCTGTGTTGTTCCCGTGTTTTGTTTTCTATGTTCGTGTTTTGTAGCTTTCATTAATTCTTGTTCTTTCATTTGCAATAATTGCGTGTGAGATACATGTGAGATCTGTGGTGAATGAAAATGTTCTTTTCAGCAGGCTTCTTATAGAAGCGAAATTCAGGTTGCTCATTTGGCATCACTTTCACCGTGAAGTCGAGAAGACTAAGTGTTTGTCCGTCTTCTGAGGGTTCGCTCTCAAATTTGATGCTGGGATGTTGTTGATTTAAGAAATCAGAAAGAGAAAACGCTTCGTTCGCGTCTTATACCAAAGCGACTACATGTATCTGAAACTGCCATACCAGTTAGATCGTGCCGATAGAAGAATGACGCATATCTTCAAACGCAAAGGAATCAAAGCCAGGATAGCTAATAACGTACCAGACAATAACGTACCAGACAGAGGATTAATAATAAACGTACCAGACACAAGAAATCTGCAAAGGTATCAATTTATAGATTTCCCTTGAAGGATGAAGAACAGCTTAAAGGTGCTGAAAAAAAGAATTAAAAGTGGAGTAATAACAAGGAAGGAACATGTGAGTCTGCTCATTGCATTGGCCTAAAATGCACCAAAAAAGAAATGCTGTGGTGGAAAATGCAACTTTGAAGATATCTCCTCAATTCAAGTACTGCTGAATATGAGCTCGAGCTACTACGTTATGAAGTCATTGGTCGTAGATATAATGCATCAATCATGCTGATTGCACTGAATTTATTTCTAATAAACAGGACTTGCTATAAAATGCTCACATCTTATGCTCCACTTACGACTCCCAAAACTCTCACATAAGATATTGGTCTTTTCAACGATATTGGTTCCGAGGCTGAAGCGGCTGAAATATGCAAGACAATTTTCTCTTTTGGTATGAGCTATGTTTGCAAATTTTGAGGAGTTATATAAGTGACATTATATATTTGATGAAGTGCGCATTTTTTACCTTCAGTGCGACTGAGAGGTGGACATATCCTAGGATACGGTTGTGATAATTCAAAATAAATGGTTCGCAGTGTCCTCGCAATCATGATGAAGCCTCTGTTTACAAAAAACAAAACCCTTGTTATTCGACTTGCACCGGTATTCTCACTCAATGCTCAGTTTTTGTGGATTCTTGTCAATACGTCTTTGTGAATTATTTATTCGGTCGGTGGCACGTCCTTGTATTTGATGTCAGATGATCATGCGACGAATCGGACATTTTATAAATTGCTTAGAGGTGATGGTTCGTTATCATTTTGTATTTCTCATTCTGTGGAATCGAACAGATCGTCGTACCTCTTGTTTGATCCCGTACACTTATTAAAATCTATCATAAACAACTGGATTACTTCCAAATCACAAACATCAGAATTCCAGTCCCGTGATTCATTAAAGAGAATTTTGGCGCGATGGTCCGATCTCAAATTATATGAAAAAAAAACAATATTCTCTTCGCCGAACGAAACTAACATCAAATGCACTGAATCCCAATGCTTTTGAAAAAAAAAAAGTTCATTTAGTTTTGAAAATGTTTGATGATAAGACAATTGCAGCCTTAAGTCAGGACGGCAAGGAAGAAACAGTATGCTTTATTTATCACATCCTCAATATGTGGAAGCAATTAAACAATCGAAGTGCCAGTGCACATCTACATCTGAATGACAATATCCGGGCTCCATTGTGACATGCTTCTCAGTTGGGATACTTGTCTAAAATGAGTGAATCATTCAAGTAAATTACTCCGAGTCGTGGTACAAGGAAAATGCAAATTAACCGTCGAAACTATGGAGACTCTCACACAAACTTTAGATGGACTTCCATCCATGTCAAAGCATCCTTGGAGGTGCATGAAGTGAAACATCTGCTTCTTGGCCACTTTCAGAGTGACTGTCTTGAAGGCGAGATAATTCAAAATTCAAAAAATATTCAAAATTCATAATAACATCTAGCCTTTTTCTCTTGGCAATTATAGCAAATAATGACCTCAAATTTGTGCATTATCTATTACATAACATCATCCTATTGCATATAGGCCCTATATCTTGATTCCTCTGTGAATCCCACTTTTTTTATTATAACCTGCAAATAATCCTGCTTTTGAACTTTAAATTTCCCCTCCAGTAAACTTTACCTTCTTTGTAATGCTATCTGACCCTGATGCTCGTTGAGAAACCGAAATATTGGTCAGTAAAATTGAAGTTGCAGTTTAGAGCTTCTTTACAATTTTATCGTATTTTGATAAAATCCTGCTAAAAGAGAATTTCAATATCATAGAATAAAAATATGTAGATACAATTGTTGGCAGAAAAATGTTATCATGACAAGATTTGCTACTTCTACTACATCTTCTATTGTCTTTGAGTTTCACTGTTAGCATATTAAAATACATCCTCAGACAGGTGGAGGGCGCAGTTAATCGATTCTGCTCGATTATAATTAATCACGCGAGTCTTGAATGACCAGGAATCGCTCGATTTTTTTGCTTAGTGACTTCTCAATGAAATTTGTTCGATGAGGAAAAAATGGATATTTTCTTATTCATTCATTCAACATTTGAAATAATTGCACTGACTGGAAGTGTGACACCCACGTGTAACACCTATGTGAAGGTGCCCAACCTGAGATCAAACATACCGGATAATGCGGAGAGGACTATAGGAATCCTATGGAAATTCCCACACATCACATGTATGCATCATTCTATGCAATAGCATTAAACATGATCGCTTTGTACACGATTAATGCAGTCATGCATGTAGTCAAGTATAAAGAGGCTCCTTTGATTTTGAATCTCCGTATTGAAAGCATGTAAAGTTATTAATAAGAATTAAAGCCTGATTTACATTTAATATGCACGCGGTGAACTGAAACCCACTAACAATTGTACTCTCATAAAGCTTAAAATTTGCTAATGCTTTGTAAACTTTGGTTTCAATTGATTGGTACATAATTACAGGATTGATGGAAGAAACGGCAAATGCCTGATGACACATGGTTGATGAAGACCACAAGAATCAAAGTTGGGAATGCAAATACGACGTAGCAAAAGCGTCGACCAAACACTAATCGACACATGTCAGCGCACTCTATCCCCGTCTTAATAGCCACTAACTCCACTGCATAAAAGGCGGATTGAAGGAACCAGATATGTTGCGCCAATGAGACTTCTTCAGTGAAGTGATATAAAATTTGATATACAATCGGAGAGTAGTAGTTAGTAGCAAATGCAGTACATTCTTAATGATAGATTCTCAAGACACCTTGTGCCTTGCTTACGATTTTCTCAGTGTTCTGATTCGGAATACTGCTCTCTCAGACATTGCAGACAGAGAATGGTACTAAATAATAGGGTACGAATAATTCTAATGTCTAAATAGGCTCTGTGTCTGATAATCTCGATTCTAATGGAAATTATCGAATTCATAATGAAACTAATGATCTAGAAATTAAAGACAATATATCGACCAGATTAGCTGCAAGCTTCTAATCACTAACTCTGAGAAAATCTCAAAATATTCAGAATCGTACGATTTTCGATTAATCGTGCACTGAGTCGCACGATTCGGAATTGTGACGCCACTGGGGTCAGACTTGATCAATTTAAGCAAGAAAATGGCTGCGTTTCATCGTGCAATGTATCTTAACCACGCACGTTCGAACAAGGATGTGCAGCCATTAAAGATGTCACAAGCTAGTTTGGGCCACTGCGTTCGGTTTTTTTGGATTCAAGCATACAAATGTAGACTTCCAAATAATTAGTTAATATTTAAGCACGGAATTCTAACTGGCAGCCGTGAACGCAGTGATGTAAAATATGTCAGTGCTAAAAATTATTGTTTTTATCAGCATGGAACATTTTTTTGCGTTTCATAAGCAATGATTAATATTAACAGCCCGCTTCATAAAACCAGCAAATATCAAGCGGTGATTTATAACAGCCCCACATTGCTAAAAATCAGTGTTTCATGAATTCAAGCAGTCTGGAGAGGAACTGCGCTTCACAAAGAAGCATCAGAAGCATCAAATTCAAAATACAAGAGAAATTGTTGCAAATACAACTTAAAAATAGTAAAATGACCTGTGATTTTTAGCCATACTGTGTGAGTATATATATGTAAAAATGTTCAGTCTCAGCAATTGGTTTGATATATTGAAATTATATACATATAAGCGTAAATTGAAAAATCATTACAACATTTAGTACAAAAAGAAAATCACAAATCAGACAATTATGAGGGAAATAGGATTAGAGTCCAAGGGGAAGAGTCACTAGCCACTGGCGAGTATCATCATCTGGACAACGAAGACCGGCGAATCGGAGTTAGAGCCAGTAGCCAACTATTTGTCCGAATCAAAGAGTAGGTATATAACATGTGCATATACATATAACATGTGCATATATAACATGTAGCATGTAGCATGGCAACTAAAAGAATGCTATCATTCGGTAAAAGTGCTTCATCAAAAGTTGTTTGCGAAGAATTTGTGCTTGATGTCTGAAAGCATTGATCTGTTCAAGAAGACAAATTTTTGCAAAATAATTCCTGTGATTGCACTACTTGAGATTCAATATCTAAGTAGTGTGAAACTTGTTGAATATGAAATGGAATGAACATCTTCAGATGAGGATCTTAAAATATTAAATTGAAACGGAAATTAAGTTGATTGTTAACGAAATTTTATGAACAGCATTCCATACGAAGTATTGAGGTCTTACTTCTGCTTCTTGGCTGAAACTTCGTGCATTACTAACTTTGCAACCGAAGCTAATGGCATAATTTATCAACAGGCCATATGTATCTATTAAGCATCTAAGCTATTCGACATTAATCCTATTAAGTAATAGAAAGCAATCTGGGGTCAATGAAAATCAGTGTGTAGAATATAGTTATATATTGCTAAAATCATAGAAATCCAACTTTTCGCTTCGGACTATAATGGAAAACAGCTGCTTGTTGATGGCAATTTCATTTACCATGAAAACGAATGTCCACGACGCAGCATGGTTTCCAATATGCATGAATCAAGTTGTCAAAAATTAAATGTGGTTAGAGTTCAACTAATGTATATGCATGCAGGTGGAATAATTGAATTTTCTTAGGTATGATTTCATGATTCACTAAATTAAGTTGTAATTTTGTTCTGAATAATATAATGATTCCATTTACGAGAGTGTCTTAAAGTTAATGGCGATCATCGGCTCTATGATTTACTTGCGTGGAAATATAGTCTATCATCATTGAACAAGCTGGTTTCCGACGTGGCTGCTCAACCACAGACCAAGTCACTCCGCTCACCAAAGATATCGAGACTGGCTTCCAGCTGCTTCGGAGTCGTGCTCGTAGACCTGACAGCTGCCCACGATGCAGTCTGGTTACGAGGACTGCAGTTGAAGCTCTTGCGCTTACTATCTGATGCCCACACCGTCGCCTTCATCATGGAATTCCTCACCAACGGAAACTTCAAGCTGAGAACCAGCTACGGTCAGGTCAGTCGCATGAGACGGCATCCTAGAAGGGTACACGCTCTCGCCGATGCTCTTTATTATCCTCATCAGTGACAGCCCGCTCACCTCATCCTAGCAGGATGGATACGATGTCGTCCTAGCTATTCTGTCAGCAAAAAAAAGTTGGTCTGAGGTAGATCTTATCCTCAACAAAGACATAATTACTCCATGACTACTGAAGATCTAGCGCCTGAAGCTGACCAGAGCTAAAACAACAGCGACATCCTTTCATCTGAATAACTGAGACAGTCACCACCAGTTGGCCATAACCGTAAATGGAGTCACACTCCACTACTTATAGAACATTCAAAGGAAAACCAGCGCGACGAATGGTCTCCCGCGATCCCCAGCGGATACCAGCCGGGGATACACTGCGAGCAGCAGCCTTCGCATTGCCATGCTGGGCAGCGGAATATGCTTCACCCGTTAGGTGCGCTCAGAACACATACAAAGGTTCTCGACACCGCACTCAATAAGACAATGCGCATCATCACCCGCTGTTCACGACCGACAGAGGAGATTTTCCGCGCAATCCTTGCAGGAATAGCACCTCCCCAACGCGAGTCGCGGGTAATGAACATTATCACAGCTGCCAGGGATGACCAACAGCACATCCCCCATCAATGCGCAACCAGAGCCTCCTCGATACCAAACCAGCGACTGAAGTCACGAAAACCGTTCTCCCGCCATGTGGTTCTTCTCCTAAAAGACGGCTTCGACCCTTGGTCACTTGGCACAATAATGTCATCGACGGCCTTCACTTCCTCAATTCCACTTGCCGCACATCGAGGCGGACGCCTCCGCGCTGAGCCGACCTACCTCGCAATAGGTTCAGTTCAATCTACTCTCCAACACTGCTCAAGTAGCTGTGACTCTTCAATACTGGGACCTGCGAAAGTCCGCCACCTGCGCACTCATATTATGGATCCAAGCATAAAAGCATATTATAATAAAGGACTGATTAAACATTTTTAAAATGCTTTTGTGATGCCATCAGTTTAATACTATACATTTTTAGAATTGAGTTTTAGAAATGATTACAAATATCACAACTCATGAATGTTCACAATTTATACCTTTAGTCCTTTGACAAATTCATCATTGCTGATTTCGTTTCGGTGCTGCTTATCGAACATGCGAAAAACATCAATCAATCGACTGCCTGTTTTTTCGATGTAAAATCTCATGATTTCCAATGGATGCATCTGAATGACATTTGCATCAGACGGCTTCGTAGCTGAAAATATGACATGACATGAGTTTCCAACATTATCAGTATACGAGAATGCAATTATTGAGGCAATAAAAAAGCATTTGTTTGAGCGTGTACTCGACCACATTCCGCATCGATAATGTCGTTAGCACAGTCACCGTTGCCTCAATGCTTAAATAGTCGATTTCCTAACAATCAATTTGTTCCTTAAATGACGCAGCAGTGTAAGCGTCACATTTTAACTTTTTTAAAGTAGAGCAGAAAGAGGAGAAAAGATTGACAAATTCTTTTTTCATGACCTTTTAAAACAAAATTTTTGTTAAAGTAGACATGTAAGATTTTAATACTCGTTTGTCGCAGGGATCACAGTGTCCATTCCCAACGTGCAAAATCAAATTTTGCTAAAAATGTCGCTATAGCACGATATTAGAGAAGGTTTATGTACTTCGCCCTGTCAGGGACATACTCTTCGATTTCTGTCTTCTCTTCCATAATTTTGAATATTTCATTACATATCAGATGACCATACGCATGATTATTGAAATCGTCCATGACTTCCCTGTGGTAATGAAAGCTCCTTGAAAGCGATCATTAAAGCTTTTGAGACATCGATGAAAACTCTTTTCCCTAATCACTTATCACCGAAAGTAATATTGAAATTCGTGTGCAGCAACTCCTTGTGACACTGAAGTGCTGCTTGGTTTCCATATGCTTCATTACCTCGGTATAACCCGATGAGACCAGGTCGAAGGATCTCGGTGTGACTTTCTTTTTGTGACTCTGCCTTATATATAGTAGTAAGTAAAACTCCACTTCTGGATAGCGCAAGATGGCCGCCGTCGCTGACGTCCCCCCCTCTGGAACGGCAGAGTGTCGTGGTCGGCCGCCGTGGTGCTTTGGTTCTGACGTCCCCCCCCCTCTGGCCGACCGTCGTATAGAACGCGGTGATGTGGTGTCTAGGTTGGCGTGGTGTGCCGGCCAGGCTGAAGTGGTGTGCCGGCCAGGTTGGGAGGGTGGACTGTCGTAGCTCACCTGAAAAAATCCTAAGTGTCAGAGTGGCTTTGTATGGGTAAAATTTTGAAAATTTTCCAAAGTGTGGAATTTCGACCTGGGACCGTCACCAAAACATTTTTCATCAAATTTCACTGACCCCCCCCCGACAGCAATCTTCTAACTTTGGTTCTAGTAAACGGATTTTGTCTTAAGGCTACTCGTTTGAAAGAGGAGAAAAAACTGCTCGACAACATTTTTTGTTGCGAGTCAATCGGACCACTCGTTCAAAAGTTAGAGCTGTTACAAGATTTTAGGTCGGAGCTCGCTCACCTGAAAAAATCCTAAGTGTCAGAGTGGCTTTGTATGGGTAAAATTTTGAAAATTTTCCAAAGTGTGGAATTTCGACCTGGGACCGTCACCAAAACATTTTTCATCAAATTTCACTGACCTCCCCCCCTCTGGACAGCTAGCTTCAATCTTGGCTTCTAGTGGACGGATTTTGTCGTGCCATAGCTCGTTTGAAAGCTAAGAGTGAGACAAATTCAGTGAAAGAAACGGCTTGTTCCTATCTGTCTTCATTTAGATGTGAGGCGCCATTTAAGATTTTGGGAGACTGTCGAAAAACGACAGAGTTAGAATTTTGGACGTTTTGGGCTGTAGCGTCAAAACGAGGCATCGGATGGGAAAACGGAGGCCAGATTCGGATTCAGCGTGAAATTCTGCATCGGTATGGTGAGTTTCAAGTCAATCGGAGAGAAAAAGTTTCGCTGACGTCCCCCCCCCCGGCACCGATCTTCCAACTTTGGTTCTAGAGATCGTAGAAAGTCGTGCAATAGCTCGTTTGAAAGCTACGAGTGAGACAAATTCACTGAAAGAATCGGCTTGTTCCTATCTGTCTTCGTTTAGATGTGAGACGCCATTTAAGATTTTGGGAGATTGACGAAAAACGATAGAGTTAGAATTTCCCAAGAAACAGCTCCAGCGGGCGAATGAAGGCTCGGATTGGTAAATGGAGACCAGATTTGGAATCAGCTTGATGTTATTGTCCAATGAGGATCATCATCCAATGAGAATCAAGCATTTCTGTATAAATAGCGAGCCTTCCACAGTGAGAATCATTCCATCGTTGAATCGCACGAGTGACGGACGCACATTTTCTCTCTCTAGTTCCCTGTTCTATTATCCAACTAAAATGGTAAGTCGCTACTTTCCTCCCTCCCTTGAACGTAAACTTAATACAATCTTTTCCATTTTCAGGCATCTACTCCATCTGCTGCGCTAGTAGGACAAAATGGCGGTCAAACTTTACAAGGTTCGCTACGATCAGATCATCTACAACTGAGGCCAGTGGAAGAAACAACCAAGGTACATAATCCTACACCGCTACAGCGTAAATTTAAACAACTCTTGCGTTATGACGATCATGGCGTAGTACTCCAAACGGGAATGCTCCCTTCCACGGATGTCAAGATAATGCACAATCAGTATGGGGACTACATACTGATCCCCGTGAGTCCGTACATTCGCCACCAACTTGATATTATTGAGGAGTACGTGACATTAAATATGGACATTCCTACTACTCTTGCTCAAGAGTGGAAGGCGAGAGATGACAAGGATACTCCCTATAGAAAGATTTGGGATGGTAATCACATTTGCCTACCGGTATCACATTGGTGCACTTACTATAAGAAGGAGGGAGATCATTCAACACCCATCACATGCGACGAGCTCGGAGAAGGTACTTGGGATATCCTTTTCAAAGTGAATGGGCTATATTATGGTCGGCATAAGGATAATAAAATAGCCTCTCTCTCCATGCATATGGAATCCATCCTATATATTCCAAAACCACCCAACGTGGACGACATAATTGATCAAATCCTTAACAGCAGTGGTACGAAGCGCAAGTCGGAGAAGAATGCTGCATCAAAACGCAAATCAAAGAAGGAGAATTACTAGTCCTTTCCTAACTCTACCCTATGACAATTCGCTTATGTGCTTTGAGTGTCGTAGACGTGGTCTTATTAGATACATTTTACTTCTTCGTTGCCATCATATCATTTGTGTATTTTGTCGTGAAAAGCATCGATGTAATTCTTCATTTTGTAATATGTTATAGAACGTTTCCTTAGATGTGTAAATTTCCGTTTTAGGCTTCTATCATCATTTTTATGGATTGTGAGGGTGAACCAGTACAGGAGCTCAGTGCTATTGCTATGAACAATTGGACATATCAGATTGTCAGTGTCTATCATCAACATGCCAACTGCAATCCCAATGTTGATCAATGGGCGAGAAAACACATTCATGGACTTAATCTGAAATATTTGCAAGACTATGGCTTTTCTTGTGAGAGTGCTCTTCTTATTGACTTTAAACGATGGTTAGCTGCTTTCAATGTTATACGCATCTTTTGTAATAATCCTGGTAAGGAGAGGAAAGTATTTCCTAATTTAATCATTGATGATATTTTGCTCCCACCTTGGGATAGTAGAGTGAATCAACACTATCATGAAGTCACGAAACGTTTTAAGGATTTGTGTGTTCCTATTTTGTCTGTTCGTTGTAGTAGCTACATTCATAACCAATGCTTCTTTCCTCCTTACCTCAGCACTGCCAAAGTCCTGTATGGTTATCATTGCTCGCTGTATGATAGTTACCAGCTGTATCTATTTTATCTCTTTCAAACCATTGATTTATAATGCATGCTTGTTACCGTTATTCAATAAATGTTACTATGAGAAGAGTTGTTGTTTTCATGCAATGGATGGGTTAGTTAAAGGGCGATCATGTCTTTCTAAAACGACTGCGGAACATTACATTTTCATAGGCAAAGTTTAAAAGGAGCTGTTCAAGATTATGTGATAAATTTTCATAAAGATGAGACCGACATCGAAGCAGTGGTCGATGATGCTAGCACTCTATTTCTAGAGTTAATGAATACATTCTCTGATAGCATTGTCATGGCGCGATTAGTTGCGAAAATTAAGTTTAGTCATTTTGGAAAGGAAGAGGTGGAAAGTCGCTCTTTCCATTTTGCTTCTTATTCAATGGAAGTGGTAGATCACCCCCAAGAATTTTTTAAAAGACATATGATAAAAATTGCTGAACGTCTTAACGCATTCAACCATCATGGTAGCAGTCTAGTGATTGAAGCGATTTCAGATATTCACATTCAACTTTCCATAAAGAAAAATTGAAAATGCAGTGGTACTTGATTGTAGCACAACTGGTTTTCGAGCTATGTCTGCTCACTCTCGAAGTATATTCCTTCTGTACATGCGTCTATTATTTAGAAAAGGCTAGCAAATTCATATCTTCAAAAAGACTTGCTATAGACATCAGTAACGGCGAAACTATGTGTTGTGATGTATGTAAGCGAAAGGATGGAAATGAAAAGCGCATCTTCAAGAGATGTAAGCATGCTTTTTGTCAACGCTGTTTCATACGTAATTGCATTCAACTTTGCAAATGTAGCCACTGTGATATTGCTCATTTCGAGTGTCACTTATGTCGCAATAGTTAGCACCTATGCAAATGTGGTAAAGATAGGTTTTAGCAAAGACTAACACGGAAAATGGCGAAACGTAAAATGGCGAAACGTAAAAGTCAAAAGTTTTCTTCAGCCATTCAAGCTCTCCGATGAATGAAAGCAAATCAGCGATACAATGCTATACGACATGCTAATGATAAATTCATCCGTGAAATTATTTCTCATGTGAGGAAGTTGAGGACGAAGAAATTAGCGCCAAAACAACGAAAGTTACTTAAGCGATATGCTACGAAATTGCGTTTCATCTCCAATCCTAAAGTCACCCTTCAAAGAAAGAGGAAAACTCTAACACAAAAGGGCGGTTTCCTTTCAGCAATACTTCCAATGATAGCTCCTGCCGTGGGCAACCTATTGGGTAATATCTTTGGCTCTAGACGTTAATTATGCAAATGTTGAATCTCAAAGTAATAAAATGGATTTCAGACTTCAATGTGATAAAGTTCTGACTGTATCAGGTCCATCTCATGCAGGTAAAACTGTTTTCACGCTGAATTTATTGGATAAAAGAAGGGAGTTGTTTAAGGAACCTATCAATCGAGTGATTTGGTGTTATGGTATTTATCAACCGTCGCTATTTCAGGAATTGCAAAGTCGCAACTTTATTCGACATGAAGGAATTATTCCAGTGGATAAACTTCAGTCTAATGATGTTGTTGTATTGGATGATTTATTAAAAGAAAGTAAGAATTCAAAAGATGTTACAGATATGTTCACTCGTGCAGCACATCATAAAAGGTGTTTTATCATCTATATCACACAAAATTTGTTTCCTGATGGAAAAGAAGCTCGTACACGAAACCTGAATACACACTATTATGCTATTTTCAAGAATCCGCGAGATAAAAGTCAATTTGAAATTTTAGCGCGACAAGTTGCACCCAGAGGATCAAAAGCCTTAATTGAAATTTTTCAAGCAGCTACTGAAAAACCATACGGTTACTTATTCATTGACTTTACGCAAGAGTGTCCGGAAGAATTTAGATTTCGAAGTGATATTTTGAAAACTCCCATGATTATCTACAAACTATGAGTTCTTATTCTCGCATGATTGTTATTCCTCAGGATGAATATGTACAATTGACTGCCATGCAGCAAGTAAAGCAACCTCTTGCAAATCAAATGTATAGGAAAGAAATAGATTATCAGCAAAATGTTCACATCAAAGATCCACATCGTGCTGTATTATTACAATCGGAAACTGTTGAGCAATTGAAAAACTTGAAGAATAAGATGCGTGACTCTGTATCGACTGCTACACCTTTAGCATCTCGCGCACATGCCATATCTCTTTTCAACAGTATTGAACCCCATCTCAATGTAAATGATAGAGGAGAAATCATTACAGATGAAAATAAAGTGATTGATGCTTCACGTTATGAAGACTTGATTCAGTATGCGACACGTAGAAAGCGCCGTCAGGGCTATGTTCCACCTGGTTGGTCATACTTTCTTAAACTATTGAAAAAGCATAATGTGCCAAAATTTGATTTAAATAATGAGACATTGAAAGAACTTGATTCAACAGTGGCTACTGCTCCAATGCTTCAGGCGATGAAAATGCCAACAAATTGGTTTAAGACGTCACCTGCTACATCCCCTCCCACACTCACTAAGCAAACAAGAGGAAGAACTCGACGTAGATCTACATCACCACTAAAACTAGTAAAAGGAAAACGTAAAACAGCTCCTCCTAGGAAATACATGTTCTCAGACTATTAATATGAAGCAGATGTGTTGCTTGCCATGTAATGAGCCGCCAGAGGTGAATGTCGTTGTCACTTGCACTTGCTGCGCCAGCTCTCACAATGAAACCCCTAAGCAATGTGAACACGATTGCAAAACCGCTAAAGCTAAATGCTGCAGTTGTTGTAAATGTAGAAAGGCAAGAAAACAAAAGGATGAGAAGGAGAAAAAAGAGTCAGTCGTCATCGACTGAACGTTTGAAGTCAATCTATTATGATGTAAAACATCCGGCAGGATTTGTATCTATCAAGAAATTATCAAAAGCGAGTGGTCTTCCACAATCACAAGTGAAACGATGGTTAAAGGGTCAGGCTACCTATACACTCCACAAACAAGCGAAAAAGAAGTACCGCACCCGCCATTATATTGTTCATGACATCGATGAACAGTGGCAAGCAGATTTGTGTGATGTTGCCTCCATTTCAAAACATAACTCCGGCAATAATTTTATTTTAACCGTCATTGATATTTTCTCGCGTTATGCGTGGGCTCAACCTTTAAAAACTAAAGAAGGGAAAGGAGTAGCAAAAGCATTCCAAACAATTTTTCGAGAAGGCCGCATTCCTAAAAGAATTCAGAGTGATCAAGGAAAAGAGTTTGAAAATCAGCATGTGACAAGATTATTTGAGAGGCATGACATTGAGTTGTTTAGTGTAAAGAGTGCTTATAAAGCTGCACTCGTTGAACGTTTTAATCGCACATTAAAAAATCGCTTGTGGCGACATTTTACTGCCAACTTGACACAAAATTGGACAAAGGTTCTACAAGATACACTCCATGCCTACAATCACTCTATCCATCGTTCTATTGGACTCAGACCAGTAGATGTAAATGCTGACAATGTAGATAAAGTGCGCGAATCATTCCAACGTAAACGCACTCATATGAAAAGTGATGTGAAAATTGGTGATAAAGTTCGTATCTCAAAAGTGAAAAGTGTTTTTGCTAAAGGGTACCTTCGGAATTGGACAGAGGAGGTATTTACAGTATCAAGGATTAATCAAAAAGACTCTCCGACCACCTACAAGTTGAAAGATTACGATAATGAAGAAATTGAGGGTAGCTTTTACCGCGATGAGATTGAGGTAGTCACTGAAAGTGAAACATATTTGGTAGAGAAAATCATTCGATGTAAAAAACGGCAAGGTGAAGAATGGTGTCTTGTTAAATGGACTGGTTATCCTTCAAGTATGAACTCTTGGATGCGTCGTGCCGACATCTTTCACCTAAGTGATCGACAGTGATTCATGCAAAGTTGTAACTAACAATGTTTGGGGTTTGAGCTATCAATCCAACTGCCTAATTTTATTCACGACCCTCCTATGTAAGTGGTGGAGGACAAATTTACATCGGCGCTCGCCGCCAATGTGGAGGTAGCATACTTGGTGCACTGAAATCTGTTGTAGCACCTCTCATATCCAATGTCGGTAGATCTTTAAAACGAAATGTTTTAAGTAATGCCGTTGGCTTTGCTGGTGATGTTGCTAGTGATCTTTCCAGAGGTAGAAGTTTTAAGAGCAGTTTGTTGAATCGTGGGAAGGAACGCGGTTTAAAAACATTGAAGCAGACCTTTGCTGGTGTTACTCAAGGAAAGAAATCACCTAAACGAATGAAAAAAGGAAGGAGGAAACATCGCGGAGCTGGTAAGGTGCGATCTTCAGTCAAAAGGCATTCACGCAAACGTCGCAGAGGCTCTAATCATTCATCAGGCGCTAAACGACGACGCTGCCATAACTTCTAATCATGGAGTGTAAAACTTCTGGTTTTTGTTTGTTTGATCAACAAGCCATACAGACAGATATTCTTAGTTCAAGTATTGTAGATTATCATCCTCGAACAGCTGAGAATGCTGGCCCCATTGAATTTGTTATTCCTGGTGGTAGTGATGACTACATAGATTTGAGTTATGCGATGCTTGATTTGAGGTTTAGAATTCAGCAAGCAGATGGAACTGCTATTGACGATGCACATAAAGTTGGACTGAACAATTTACCATTGACTACATTACTTCGTGATGTTTCTCTAACGATTGGAGAGCAGCAGGTGGAAGGTGGTCAAAGCGATTATCCCTATAAATCATATTTCAATCATGTATCACAGTTTCATCCAGCAGCACAAAAAAGTCATATGGAAGCCATGGGATGGTACAGAGATGAAGCAGGAAAATTTGATGTTGAAACAAACAGTGGCTTTGTAAAGCGATCTGCTATGATTAAAGATAGTAGAGTATGTCAGCTATATGGTCCGCTAAATTTAGACTTCTTTAGACAGTCAAAGTTTTTACTCTGTAATACCAGCATGCGACTCAAGCTGACATTGAATAAGCCTGAATTTGCGCTGAATGCATTTGCTAAAGTTGACAATTTTAGAATTCATGTGGAAGATATTGCACTTCACATTCGTCGAGTAGTACCGAATCCAAGTGTCATTAGAGGACATGCTGAAGGTCTTAACCGCCAAAATGCCATTTACCCCGTTCAGCATACAAAGCTTCTCACCTTTACAATTCCTAAAGATCAAAAGAGTTTCATGAAAGATGGCCTCTCTCCATCGGAAGCACCGAAGCTCCTCATGGTGGCAATGGTTGAAAATGACGCATTTAATGGTAATATAAAGAAGAATCCTTTCAATTTTAAACACAATCAGTTAAGTGAAATTGCTTTACGTGTAAATGGTGTGAGTCATCCTGGTCCACCCTACAAACCAGATTTTGCTGCGGATCAATTTATGCGCAGTTATGTTGATTTTATGGATGTCTTTGGCTTTTACAATACGGATGACACCAACGGACTCACTATGAAAGAGTTTAAGAGTGGATATACTATTTATGCATTTGATTTGACTGCTGACAGCGATATTAGTGCACCCTATCGTCAAGCGAACGTGCCTCATAATATTCGTTTGGATTTGACGTTCAAAAGAACACTACCTGAGACGATCAATGTATTAATTTATGCAGTCTTCGATTCAAACATTGAAATTACAAAGTATCGTGACGTGATTCTTCAGTATAATCGTTAATGAGTTGGTTGACTGCTGACGATATTAAGACTAAAGTGCAGCGTAATGCAGACGAAGCGACGTTGAAAGCTTTCGATAATGTCTATTCACTCGATACCTTACCACCTGCAGTAAATCACTATCCCATCTTTATTGTGCTAAACACTCATTCGCAGAATTTAGGCGGTGAGCATTGGAAAGCGATCTTTATTGGAGAAGACCGACGTGGTGAACTATTTGACTCTCTTGCTCAACCTCCAAATATACCAACACAGCAGTGGTTGAGAAAACATACGCGTCAATATCAGCGAAATGAACGCATACTACAACATCCACTTTCATCAACGTGTGGTGCTTTTGTACTGTACTTCATCTTAAAACGTTTACATGTATCTCGATTTGCATCTATTATTCAAAACTTTTCATGTAATCCATCCTCTAATGAAAAAATGATTTGTAAGTTCTATCATGATTTGAAATAAAAACATCATGTTGGAAAAATTGTTTTTTATTTTACAATCCACTGGGTACGTACATACTCAATGAGATAGTCTAGGATCACATTTGCTTGTACATGAGATTTTAGTCCAGTAATGATCACTTTACTATTATGAAAGATTGCCACATGCACAGGTAACCAACAACTAATGAGAGCTGCAGGAAAAAGTTCGGGTTCATAACACAAATTGTAACTGCTGGTACGAATCTTCAAAAATGATAGACTGTCACTCAATTGAGTAGAGATCACCATATTGTCCACAGTCAGATTCGACATCACACACCTCTCCCTCTTCCATATCCGACGTAGTAGTCTTTGTAGCTCTAAGCGCATTGACTGCGCCGATGAATGAGAAAGGGCGCCGAGAATCTGTACAGTCCCATTTGGGAAGAGTTGAAGATTCCGTGAATTGTTCATCTTCACCACTAACATTTGAGGACGGCCCGGGTAATACTTGCTGTTTGGAAGCTGTTGGTGTAATGTTGTGAGATCGATTTTGGTGTAGAGTCTGAAGCGACGGAGAATGTTGACGATGGTGTAGCGATGGCGCTTCATGATGAAAGAATGAGTAAATTGAGCGATGTACCTTCCTTTTATACTTTTCCCAACTACCTTGATGAAATGTGAAGTTAGTATGGAGTTGGGAATGATAGAGTTGAATTCGCCGATTGTTGACGCGCAGCCAGATGCAATTTCCAATACGTGAATGTCTTTTCATATAGAAGTATTTCAAGTCCTTCATGATATGATGTAGAGATTGAAAATGACGATAAGATAAAGCAAACTCTCTTCTCACATTTCCAGTTGAATCTTTGAAATAGACGTTTCGATCATGATCCGTTTCAATACGTTGTAGGGAATCTAATTTCCAACTCATGATGTGTGGTAGTCATGTCTAAAAGTAGTAATGGGCAAAAGACCGTTCCAGGACACCATAAAATTCAAAAAATAGTATCTTTAAAAACGACATAAATTCATGAATTTAGTCCTTTTTCAGGTTTTTAAGACCTAAATACATGAATTTAGTCCATTCAAAAAGTACCATTTTTTCAAAAAATGACATTTTTAAAAACGACATAAATTCATGAATTTGGGCGTTTTTAAAAATACCCAATTTTCAAATTTTTCAAAATCTCAAATTTGAGAATTACAATCGGGCGAAGCGCGAAGTGCGAAGCGCGAAGCCCTAGAACCTTCGGTTCGATTTTCACCCCCAAAATCATGACCGTTCTAGGACACCGAAAATTATAAAAGTTAAGAATCTCAAATTTGTGATTATGTCATTTTTCACCCCCGCCAAAATTATGACCGTTCCAGGACACCGAAAATCATAAAAGTTGAGAATTACAAATTCATGAATTTTATCCATCTTTCAAGTTTTTAAAATATATCATGTGACTTGCGGGACATCGGAGATGTCTTCCAGGGCTTCGCGCTTCGCCCGTTAAAAATATTTCTTTAAAAATGGAAGAAACAAAAGTGGAAGGAACTTCAGAAATGGATGAAACAAAAATGGAAGGAACTTCAGAAATGGATGAAACCTCAAGAATATATCCTTCGTTATCTCAATTAAAAATAAGTGAATTAAATATTGAAAAACACAAAGATGGAGTAAGTTATATGAAAGATAAGGAATCCCAATTATTATTAAGATTAGAGCATTATAAAAAATTAAGAAAGAGATGGAGTAAAGTTAAGAATGTAACACAAGGAATTGGCATATTCTTAACAATAAGTTTAGGTGCTTTAACAATTGTTATATCTTCAGGTGTTTTAGTAATTCCAGTAGTTGCTACAGCTTTAACAGGTACGGGTGTTTTTGCAACTTCACTTGTTACAATGTTAGATAAATCTTTAATATCAAAAAAACGAAAATCATTAAAAACTAAGCATTTACATATTAAAGAAGTCTATGATAAACTACACTACTACTTTCAAAGAGTATGTGATGATAATGTTATTACGTCAGATGAGATTGAAAAATTTGATCAAATAGCTAACGAAGTAAATCAAATATCATTTCAATCACAGACAGAAAAAGTTAATGATAAAAATTCTACTGATGGTAAAATTTCTAGTGATGGTAAAACTTTTATTGATGATAAAATTTTTAATGAAGAAAATGAAAAAAATTTTTTAGAAGAGCTAAAAACTTTATTAGACAAAACTTTATTAGACAAAACTTTATTAAACAAAACTTTATTAAACAAAACTTAAAACAGGAAAATTTTAAACGTGAAAACTTTAAACGTGAAAACTTTAAACGTGAAAACTTTAAACGAAAAGATTACAAACAACAAAGCAATAAAAAAATAATTTGTTCAGTAAAATGTTTTTGCTGGTATACCAATGTTACCACAAAATTCAAATATTATATTTTAAAAAAAATAGACAAAATTAAAGCTGATAATAAAAAAAAATATTAAAACATTATATTTGTATATTTTTATTACTCGGTAAACAATTGTTCGATAACTCTTTCATGAATTTTTTTATCAATATTAATTGTGATAAATCCATAATCTTTTGACCAAGCATTATTACACGATTGTTTAAATTCATCTTTATCTATTATACATAAATCTCTTAACAAATCACTTAAGTTTCTTGCATTTATTTCAAATAGTATAAATATATTTGCATTCTTTCTAATAACACTTCCATCTAATGAATACATACTTTGTGTCAAATAAAATACACTACAGTTATTATGTCTACCTCTTGTGAAATAATTTCTCTGAACTGACTGATTTCTATCATTAACACAATCATCAAAAATTACACAATGTTTCATTGTTTTATCTAGTTTACTAGGATCTTGCATATTACCACTATCATCTATTAATTGTATTTTTATATACTTATTTTTATTAGATTCAACTAATTGTTTATTTTTTGCTGCTTCTTCACACCACAAATTTATTTCTTCTTCATCTTCAGATTTTTCATATTCTTCGAATAGAGAAGCAATTGCTGTTTTTGTAAGATTATTTTCAAATCCATATTTTAAAAATTGATAGACGGGTTGTTCTGCTGTTGTTGTATAAATTATAAGATTGTTATAATCCAAAAAATTTGGAGTTGTTAAAATTTTAAATAATAGATATGTTTTTCCACAACCCGATCTTCCACAAATAACTGACAAAACTTTATTAGATAAATTTGAATGATGATTAAATTTAAGTTTTTTTTTATTTAAAGACATTTCATTCATTTTTAAAGTAATAAATTTATCCATTATTGAATTAGTGTTTTTAGAAACAAAAAAATAAAAATAAAATTTTAATTTCAGTTTATTTTTTGTTTCTAATAATAAGATTAATAAGATTAATAAGATTACTAAGATTAATAAGATTAATAAGATTAATAATGAAAATGATAAAAAAATTAAACTTCTCTATTGTAGCGTAAAAGTTTATACCTCCCGTACCAAAAGATCTATCATAATCTCTTCACCTCCAAAATTTATTTCTTGTCCTTTTTCATCAGTGATTCTAATGTTAATGTTGTTAATAGTTTTTCTTGTAATAGGAAAATATATTAATGTTTGTGGAAATACATTTAATCTATAACCAATGGGTACAGTAAAAGCTGGAAAACTGAATATTAAATTTGATAATTTACCATTTATATTTCCTCCTTCAATAATGTCACAATGTACAACAATTGAATTTATTTCAGTTATTTTTGGAATTTTCTCACCTAAATGATAACCTTGACTATAGGTTTGTTTATTAAATCCTAATAGCTTTGACAATGATCTATCATGATTGAAATCAACTTGATGATTTTCGTCTAAAGTAAGAGAAAATTTATTAACTGCCGGTTCAACTGCAAAATGTAATTGTTTCTTATCTTTAAATGGTATACCTAAATGTCTCTTAATTTCATTTGATATTGTTTCAACTTCGTAAGAACCAGGAAGAAAAGTTAGTACTTTCCATGTTTTGCCTTTATCAGTAGAATATCTAAATTGATCATTCACATCTTTTATAACATTTTGAATAGTGTTAAATGTAGAGAAACTAGTCAATGCAATTTGATAATTTTTATTTTGTTCTAAATGTAGAATGGGTTCTAAATTACAAGTGTGTGATGAAGTAGTTGTTATAATTTTTAACGTCGTACTAAATTTTGATGAACCCAAAATCTCTGTTAAATTTTGTAAATGATTATTAATTTTGTCTAAATCTGCTGAACACATTTTTAAACTAAAAATTAAATAAATATTTTTTATAAAAAATTAGAAACAACATATTTCAGCTACGGGCGAAGCCCTGGAGGACATCAGAGATGTCCAGTTACACTTTTATAATCCTCTTCATTTAGAATCTTCTTTTCTAACAGTCTTTTCAATATAGCATGAATTTCATTGAAACTAGAATTATGTCCTTCTTTTATTGCAGATATTAAAATATTTAATCTATTTAGTAATTCTTGTGGATCATCTGGTAAAAATACAGTTGTTTCTGTGTTCTGTTTTTCAGTTTTCTGTTTTTCAGATAAACCTTTCCCTACTTTAACTCCCGTTGATAATAAATTTTCTAATTGTTTATAACGTCTAAGAGTTTTTACTGTGCCAACTCTATATAATATAGTTTTATATTTTATTAGATCTTCTACAGCATAATTATTTAAATCTGCTCCTCTTAAAAGATCAACAAAATTTCTATCTAAACTAATAGGTTTTTTATCTGGAGTAAAAATTAATCCTCGTAAAGGTTGTGGAAATATTTCTTTACCACCAAGATAAAATCTTGCAAATAATTTTTTATCTAAAAGAAAGTAGAATGTTCGAATAACATAGATTTTGGTAATTTTTTATCTATGTTTGCCTCTAATAAACCATAGTCATCTAATAGTGTTTTAAGTACAGGATCCGCTATATCAACACGTTTTTCATTAAGTTCCTTTTCAAGAGTTTTAAATGGTTCGACAGTTTTTTCATAATCAGTTTCTACTTCTTCAGTTATTTTTAATTTATCAAACATATCAGATTGAATACCAGCTTTTGTCATTCTATGTTGAAGATGATTTTCTTTCATAATATTTCTTTGTTTTATTAATTCGTCTAATTGTTTTATTCTTTTAAAATTATCAGCTCTAACTTTATCCATTTTTATATGATAATTTTATATTATTATTTTATTTTATTTTTATAATATTTTACATTGTTATATTGTTATATTGTTATATTGTTAAATTTAGAAAATTAAAAAGGTTCAGTAGTTATTCCATCAGGTAAAATTTTTCTTTTATCATCAAATGGATCTAATGCTAATTTATGTTCTTCTTTTAAATACATTTTATGTTTTTTTGAATTAAGTCTATAATTACATGCTGTTTTTATTTCAGTATTAAATAATGCATTTTTATAATCTTGAAATGTTATTTGATTAGCCACTGATGCCTTTGAAATTCCTTTTAATGTTTTATGTGTTTTAATATTATTAGTTGTATCATAACAGTAACATTTAGATTTTAAAAATATAGCTTCTGTTATGAAATCTTCATTTCCTTCTAATTCATCTTTTACTTTACATAAATCAGAAGGATGAATAATATCTTTTATTTTATTAATTTCTTTATCTAGTGAAGAACCATATGGTACTGTTAATTCTAAGAAAATAGAATCGGTATCTGTAAAGTGTAATTTATAGTTTTTGCCATAAGCAGGTGCTAAATAATCATATATAAAACTATACATAAATAGTTTAGCTAATTCTAATATAGTGAAACCAATGAAATTAAACTTATCATGTTTTACAATGCTTCTTCTTAGATGAACAGCACAAAGTTCATCACTGAATCTAGTAGTTCTTTTATATGTAGGTTTCCTTGTTAAATTTTGAAATCTATCTCTATCATAAACTATTTCAATATTTTGTCTATTACGCACATTTTCTAAAGTCTTACCATAAAATGCATTATTCATTAATTTGAAGAAAACGTTTCCAAAATCATCTTTATTTCTTTTAGATATTTTGCGTTTTTCAATATTGAACTCATATAATCTTTTAACCATTTAGATTTTTTGTATACTAGTTTCCGGTGAATTTTTGTGAGAATCATGCCATGATCTAAATACCAATCTAGCATTCTTCCTTCAACAACATACTTTCCTTTATTACTTTGTGTTAACATAAGTTTTTTTGTTGGTCTGTATTTTTTCGGCATTATAGATTTTTGATAATCTGAAAAATCTTCTATATTGGGAATTTTGTTTTCTGGACAGAAAGGATAATATTTTGTTGCTTCTTTTATATAATCAGGGTATACTAAATCAACTTCATATACATAACCAAAATTATTTTCACCATCATATGTTCTTTGATAATCTAGATCGCGTGAAGCCCTAGTAGACATCTCTGATGACGTACGATTATTACACCATGTCATTTCACCTGTTGGTAATTCTTGTATCATACAAGAAGAATATAAGCTATTAAAATCATAATATAATAAATAGTTTTCTCTCATGAATTCATCAATTGCTTTTTCACGTTCTACTCCTTCTCGTTTCGTTCGAAAAATTTCTAATATTTTTTCTTTTTCTTCTGGAGATAAAGGTTTTATTATTCCATATTCTTGTGGATTTACTTTCTTATTATAACATTTAACATATCTATTACCTAAAACGGATGAAACTCCACCTCTAATTCCAGATTCAAAAAATAATAATTTATCATATGTATTTTCTTTATAATGTTTAAGTTTAACGGACTTTGTCCTAGAGCCATCGGCTTGAACATTTGTATGTTTTAATCCTGCTAACCATGTTAAACCTGGTGTAGAATAACAATAACATGGATCTATTCCGTAATATTCTAAACACATATCACGAAAGTTTTCAAAAAGATCAGCGAGTATTAATACATCTATCTGTAGATATTTCATTGTATAATCATACATTGTTTTACAATTTAACTCTCTCCAATTTTTTTCAGCTTCTGCATAGTCTTCTTCAGATAATTGTGATTGTTTTAATGTTG